>JACEGR010005612.1:0-70841 GCA_014170235.1 Listronotus bonariensis
CGTTGTACTTCGTTCAGTTACATGTGTATTTGTGACTATTGGACTCCGGGCGGGTGTAGAACCACCATTAAATATTAATACCATCGAAAAAAACATATTTTTACTTACGTTTTTACTAATAAGTAATATGTATTTGTTCTAGGAGTTGGAAGAAATCGCAACACCACTATTTCAACGCACAGCCGATACCAATCGATTCCTAAGAGCAGATGCCAACGCAGCATTGGATGTTATGTGTGAACAAATGCCCGTAAACAGAGTTATTCTAGTGGTAACTTCACGGGGCTGTGGCCATCAAAATGCGGTTGTCAGAGCTGCTGCATTACGATTGCTAGGTATGTAACAGCTCATCATAGAAAAAGACCACTTGTATTTAGCATGATATTTTAGACAACATTCTGTCGTCCGTCGCTTGATATTACAACACAAGGAAGTGTCGACTTGGTTTGGGACTCTTACATATTCGCCCATAAGCTTCTTTCTGTATTCTTATTACCGCTTTTGCGTTAAAAACTATCGGGTACTTTTTAATGGCCACTTCCTAAGCAGCAAGCTGACATCTTATTGACGTCTCTTTTGGTCATTTTTGGTCACATTTGGTCAGCAAAGACGTCATAAGATGACGACAAAATGACGTTAAATTGACCTCCCTAAGTCACAGAAGCTTTAAAAAAGAGTATATGTGTCACTTTTTCGTCATCTTAAAGACGTCATTATGACGTCATTAACGGGACGTCTTTAAGATGACGAAAAAGTGACACATATACTCTTTTTTTTAAAGCTAAAATGATACGACATTTTATTTGAAAATTGAAATAGGAAAAAACTCCTTACTGCTTGCAATTTCCTTGCACTGCAAGGTCGCATCTTTGGAGACACTGTCCAACCTGGAGATGCAGATTTTTACACAAGCCGAAGATATTTCCTTCAAAGCTAATTGAGATCACCGACCGCAAACCAGTCTCGAACTATTTTGGTCTCATCGGTACGGTTTAGACAATAAAAAGAGAAGATGTTGAATAAATAAAAATACAATATAAAAATACACTCATAACCCATCTTCTTTAGTTTTGGAGAAAATAGCCTTTGAAAAGATCCGAACGACCTCACAACAAATAGTTCATGAATATTGTGTCGTCGTCTGAACCTTTTCAAACGCCGTTTTCTCTAAAACTAAAAAAGATAGGTTATGGGTGTATTACAGGTTTTGTATCAGGAATAGCTTAAAGAATTTAAATCTTAAAACATATATAGGGTGTTTCTTTAAAATTACCAGGGTTATCATACTTAGAAGTTCAAATTTTACATCACTTCCAGTTAAACAGGAAGTAATTTTATTGTGGTCTGTAGGAGCTTTTCTTTTCCCCATACATCCAAATAAAATAGTTTTTGTGGACTGTATTATGGTTTAATTAACTTTACAAGACTTTACACTATTTACAATATTTACAAGTGTTTTAGAATTACTAAAAACATCCTGCTACGTTTATTAGCACAGTTCAGTGTCCTTTTTACCACTTTACTTATTACCTATTACGAATTAAGGTATTTGTCACTGAATTAGAATTTTTAGATCACTGAGAAAAAGTAATCATAAGAGAAATACTAAGTTAGAATTATTTTAAATAAGAGAGATAACTAACTTGAATGTAGAATTTGTGAGTATTTGAATAAGAAAAGTTTTATTTTCCTGAGAGAGAATTGCAATTATTTGCGAGAGAATAAGAATGTTTGAAAGCGACTTTGCGCGAGAGATGAGTAGTCCGAAAATTGACGAGAGCGACTTTTCGCGAGAGATGCGTAGTCGATGAAACTTGCAGTGCGACTGACTCACTCTTTTGGGGGAACCGAATGAGTCCGCCCTCTACGCGCTAGACCGAAAGCATGTGATGTGCCCGCCAATAGAGAGTGCGCTTTCCATCGGGCTGTGAGACACCTTCTTACGCGCCATTGGCGCGGCGCATCAGCCATATTTAAGTAGGAGTGATCATTTTACTTGGAGATCGGAAAAGTACAAAGAGAATTCTGAAAACTTTGATGTTTTTACAAACGGCGTTTTACAAAGAAAACCGTTAAAGATTAAATCTAAAAATAGAACAGAATTGTGTTCGGAGAAAATAAATTATTTGGTTAATTTCTTTAAAAGAAATTATGCTCGTCCCCGAACAGTGCTCTCTTAAGGTAGAGTCTTCTAAAAGAACTATTTTAAGCATTTTTAATGTTTGTGATGTTTATTTGTTTTTTGGAAATTTTCAAACGCCATTTCCTCCAAAACCAAAAGAGTTAGGCTAGGGAAATATAAAAGATTTTATATCAGGAAAGACCTGTAAAATTCAAATCCTAAAAACTATACAGGGTGTTCCATTAAAAATATCAAAGTTTATATCACTTCCTGTTAAACCGGAAGTAATACACAGATGCTATTATGTCCTAAATTGGCATCCGGTGATACAATATA
The DNA here is from genome assembly GCA_014170235.1 of Listronotus bonariensis. Classification (NCBI taxonomy): domain Eukaryota; kingdom Metazoa; phylum Arthropoda; class Insecta; order Coleoptera; family Curculionidae; genus Listronotus; species Listronotus bonariensis. The sequence goes on from JACEGR010005612.1 coordinate 2,459, forward strand.
ACGTCCCTACATCTGAAAACTGTACGGTTGCACTGAAGAAAATAAATTGCTGGATATTAATTTCGTTATATTATGTTTTATTTGTTTTCTGGGAGATTAAATTTAAACAAAATATTATTTGGCTTTTCTCCAGAATAAAATTTAAAAGTTTATTTAACATTTTAAGAAAATTAAAACTTTTATACATTATGAAGAACTATTCTGCTCTTCAATAATATAATAAAAGTTATTATTGCTTTAAAAGAAATAAAATAATGAAATATTCAATATTAAGTTACTTACAATACAAAGCTTTCAATCTATAAACAAAGGTTCATTGGCACTCGGTTGAAATCATTTTAATGCAATAAAATAAAATCTTAACAAGACGCCAGACGAGAACTGGGCCAATGGTTGCGTCTCAAAAATGTGGTAAATATACTAAGTGACATAGAAATCCGAACACCCAGTTTAAATGGTTTTATTTTAATAAACTTTTGTATAAGTACTTAATGAAGCATAATAAGTATATGATAAAAATTTCAAAATGATTGCATTGGTTTAAAGCCCTTTTACCTTTAATAATGTGTGGATGCACCCCGATGTGTTACGCATTCTTCAACGCGCCTAGGAATGCTTCTAATCAGGTGGTCAATGTCCTCCTGTGGTATCTCATTCCAGGCAACCACCAACTCCTCTTGAAGTGCTTCTAGAGTCTGAGGAGGACGTTGCAAATTGAGCAATCTCCTACCCATCATATCCCACACGTGCTCAATTGGGGATAAGTCGGGAGATCTTGGTGGCCATGGTAACAATGTGACATCATTACGTTAAAAGAAGTCTATTGCGACTCTTGCAACATGTGGTCGGGCATTATCTTGTTGGAAAGTTGGATTTGCCAGAGTGTCAAGATAGGGTAAAAGATGGGGTTCTAGAACTTCTTGGATATAACGCTGCGCGTTCATGTTACCTCTGATGAAGATTAAAGGTGACCTGGAGCCATAAGCTATAGCACTGCAAACCATAACTCCAACAGTGTGATGAATATGTCTTTCAACAAAAAACTGTGGATTCCTCCTTTCACCACGTCGCCTTCTAACCCTGGCTCGACCATCGTGCATGCCTAAACAAAATCGAGACTCGTCACTAAAGACGATACTGTTCCATTCCTGATCCCAGAGTGACCGTTGTCTGCACCACTCAAAGCGATTACGTCGGTGTTCTCGAGTCAAAGGGAGGACCCAGTGTGGCCGGTATGAAAACAGGCGAAAACTTCTCATTCATCGGTAAACACTTCGCATGCCAATAGGTCTTTCGTGTTCTGCAAACCATTCATTTACAATGGACCTGGTAGTGGAGAAACAGTCCCTTAAGGCCAATAATCTTAGGCGGCGATCTTCACGGTCTGTTGTTCTACGGCGGCGTCCAGTGCCCCTTGCTCTTTGCGTACGGCCTTTTTGAAGCCATGCCTCACAACACCTAACCACAATGTCTACTTACTACTACTTCTTTGCACTCTAACTGCAATTTCCCGAAAAAAGTCCAGCTTCCCGAAGTCCCACTATACGGCCCCTATCAAACTCACTAAGTTGACGAAATCGTACAGGTCTTCGTACTCTAGGCGATCGTAACCAATCGTAAAGAATGTCAACAACCAAAATCCGCCAAATTTTGATCTTTACTGCGGCTGCAATATTCATTGTTAGATCGTTAGTGAATTAAAAAAACAGTATAAAAACCGGAATGTCGAACTGATAAGGCTGAAAAATTTTATCAATTGTTATTTACAGTAAGATAAATAAATTCACTAAATTTCATTAAAATAAAACCATTTAAACTGGGTGTTCGGATTTCTATGTCACTTAGTATAGTTTACCAAAAATGTAGTGAAACAGTTTACCTAAAAACTTATAAACTTGTTAGAAAACTGAAAAAAATTAAAAATAAAATGTCTGATGAACATTTTAGAGTTTGACATTACTTTTGAAAAAAAATAACTGGTAAAAAGATACACCTATTAGGTACCTTAACCAGGTAAACTGTTTACCACATTTTTGGTAAACTATTTACCACATTTTTGAGACACAACCATTGGCCCCAGTTCTCGTCTGGCGTCTTGTTAGAGATTTTATTTTATTGCATTAAAATGATTTCAACCGAGTGCCAATGAACCTTTGTTTATAGATTGAAAGCTTTGTATTGTAAGTAACTTAATATTGAATATTTCATTATTTTATTTCTTTTAAAGCAATAATACTTTTATTATATTATTGAAGAGCAGAATAGTTCTTCATAATGTATAAAAGTTTTAATTTTCTTAAAATGTTAAATAAACTTTTAAATTTTATTCTGGAGAAAAGCCAAATAATATTTTGTTTAAAATTAATTTCTGTTGTCACCCGGTATATTTTCTTTAAAATAAAACAATAAATTCAATAAAATAACTCGGCAAAAATAATTTGGCCTTTAGTCTTATTTAATATTTAAGGGTTAAAGCCTACTCCTGCCAAATATAAGTGATATAGATGAAAATATGCGGATAATATGTACCTTTATCTACCCTTCCAAATAAAAATCTCTGGGCTTAAGTTATGTTTTCCCGAGACCGATATTTACGAAAAATTGAACTTTTTGATACCATAAAAGTTCCCTTGAGAGTCAATAAATTGAAATACATGTATTAAATGAAAACATTACGTAAATGAATGAAAACAAAGCCTGTGTTTTGGAAAATATTTAGGTCACGTTCTCTTCTATAAAAGCAATATTTATACAGTTAGGTTATTGTTATTGAAAGCTATTATTTTTATAAGAGTTTCTGAAGGGGGAAGATACCTGTAAAATGTTTTTTTCTAAGTATGTTGGAATAGTCCTTTAAGAACACGTTACTAAAATTTTAGAACCTAATTTTCACTATTTTTTATATTACAAAGTTGGTAAGTGACTATAATCATTGAATTATTATGTACAGTGACGGAATTAAAATCTCGTACACCTATTTTTTCCAGTGTGATGTTGGCTTTTGTGTACCTGAATCACCTGAAAATATACTTTACTTGACAAATTGTTATCTGTCACACTTTTCAAAATTATTTTTATTTTCCTTTTTTAATTTTGGAAAATGAATGGACTAGAGAAGGCGAGAGTAATTACTCTATTCGAAGAAGGTGTTTCTCTGGGAAGAATAGCTCAGGAAGTTGCGAAACCAAGAAGCAATATTCAATGCCTCAGAACTAAATGGGAAAATACAGGATCATTGGAGAGAGGGGCTGGAAGTGGTAGACGAAAAAATTCAAAGGAAAATCAAGATAATGATCTGATAGATGTTTTGCGAAACAATCCATTTCAGACAGCTGTAGAAGCACACAACCAAACTAATTTTCCTGGGACAGCAAGAACGGCACGAAATCGTATTAACAAAAATTCGAAATTGAGAAGCAGTGTAGCTGCTAAAAAGCCATTTTTGACCGATATGAATAAAGAGCAAAGAATGGGGTTTGCACTGGAATATTTACCGCAAGATATGGATTTTTGGGAAAGGGTAGTATTTACCGATGAAAAGATTTTTCAATCTTATTATAGCGGGCAGATTAGAGTGTATAGGCCGCAAAATACACGGTACGAAGAAAGATATACCCAACATGTTAAAACAAGTGGAAGATTTTGTGTTAATGTATGGGGGTATATGTCTTTTAGAGGGCTAGGCACATGCCACCGTATTCGAGAAAAATTTAATAGTCAAGCTTATATAGACATACTCCAAAATGTTATGTTGCCATCGGTAAACAATATATTTGAACAAGAAAATTTTATATACCAGCATAAAAACTGCCCCATCCATACAGCAAGGAGAGTTTCGGACTGGCTACTGGAAAATAGCATTTCATTGTTACCTTGGCCCTCAAGAAGCCCTGATATCAATCCAATCGAAATCGTTTGGGGATATATCGTAAAGGAAATTAACAAGAACAGTGATTTCCATCTACAAAACAGTGATGATTTGTGGAATAAAATTGAAGAAACCTGATGTAATTACAATGTTCACCATGCGTAAATGCTGATTGCATCAATGCCCACACGTTTAAACTTATTAGTGGAAAAAAATGGTGCCGCTTTGAAATATTAAGCCAGTGTTTTCTTTAATATTTGAATAAAATAAACTATATATTTATATTGGAGTCGTGTATTTTATTGAATATTAATAAAGGTGAGAAAAGGTAAAAAGCCAAGTTTACCAAAATATTGAAAATTGACATAAATTGTTAACCAAAGTGTACAAAATTTTATTTCCGTCACTTTACCTATTCAAACTTAAAACTCCTTTTTTTCAAAACTATATTTGGATGATGATAATTGTAAAGGAACTATGCATCAATTCGCAAAAAATGAGTTTTTGGCACCAAACGACTTTCTTCTATTCATATTATCCAGGATAGGTGTTACAAGAGGACAAGTGGAACAAAAATTATTAAATTTTAAAACGTCCTTTCGGAAAAACTGGTCTCATGGTCCCAAATTATTTAATTCAAAAATTTACTCCAATTGGTATTATACAGGGCAAGTTATAACTAAAAATATTAAAAAAATGCCCAGGAATTAACTACCTCTATTTTTTAAAAATAGAACAAAATATTATAAGTAAATTTTTAGAGAATTGAATTTTATGTCAAAATTTAAAATAAGAGCATAAGGGTAAAAAAAATGTAATTGTAAAATTTTTACGCATTACAACTTAAATATTGGACAAGAGGAAGCAAAATTTAAAAGAAAATTTAATAATTTTAAAAAGTTTTTAAAATTCGATGCCTTAAGCCAAATAATTTAAAAACTGTTAATGCATAATGTAAAAACTTGACATTTTTTTTTACTTGAATTCTTTAACTTTATACTTTAACATAAAATTTAATTTTTTATAACATTTGCCTATAAAATTTTGTCCTATTATTAAAAATAAAGGTACTTTACTCTTGGTCATTTTTTATATTTATAGTTATAACTTGCCCTGTATATTACCAATTCGACTAAAATTATGTATTTATTAGTTTTGGATCATGCGACCAGTTTTCCCAAGAGGACGTTTAAAAACTTCAAAATTTTTGGCCCATTTGTCCTTTTGTAACACCTATTCTGGGACACACTGTATGTGTAAGAAGTTCCACACGCCTGGTTTAAAGTTTGCGTCATTTATATAATAAAGCACCAAACGACATAATGCAGGTCACCTGCGAAATTTAAGTGAACGTAAAAAACGATTTATTTTACAAGATATTTTTTAAATGATATAAATTCCTAACAAAGTTCTTATTTATAGGTGATATTGTAAAAAGACTGGGTCCTGACCGGGTGTTTCAATTGCCTAAAGAGCTCAGAGATAAATTGCTGATAGCCGGAGCAAATTCGTTGACTGATGGAAATCTAGAAGCAAGATCTCATGGAAAAGCCATGTATAAACACTTAATGGGTCATCATTGCTTTTTAAAGTACTTACACGAGGCTGTGCCTCAAAATATTTTAAGACATATTTCAAAAGCCTTGGCAATGATTAAGTCAGAACTATAAAATATCTTGTCAATTTTATTTTATATTTTTTTATGTATATCATAATAGATATTTTTAATTGCCTTATTGACATACTTATCCAGGGTACTTTTTAGGTTAATCCTAGGTTATCATATGTTGCTATTTTGATTTTATACAACTTTTGTATTTTTTTTTTGTTACCATACTTTTGGGACATCGTGTATCATATAATAATATATATATAAAAAAATGGTAATTTTCTAGAAACCTGCGGCAACTCCGATTTTAACAAAAATTTTTTGGCGGAAATGTTTTGTTCTCGAGATATTCATCATCAAAGTTCAAATTTATTTGAACTAAGCTTATTTTCATTATATTCCCTCTTCTTTTTGCACACAATTCTTGATTTAAAGCTAAAGTGTCACAAAATATTTGATTTTCACCTTTTAAAACCCCGTTTTTCTACGTTTTTACATTATTTTTGCATTAAATTGCGTGGCTTTTCTTTGATAATGCGGCATCCATACATACACATAGGGCTTCATGGCACACTGGGATTGAAATGATTCAAAGTATAGCTATGCAATTTAATGCAAAAATAATTTAAAATACGTAAAAAACGGGGTTTTAAAAGGTGAAAATCAAATATGTGTGCCACTTTAGCTTTAAATCAGAATTGTGTAAAGAAGGAAATATTGTAAAAAAGGATTAGTTTAAATTTTGAGTCTGATGATGAATATCTCAAGAACGAAACGTTTCAGATTCGTCATCACCGCCCCAAAAAACCCCCGTATACCAAATTTCGTCAAAATCGGAGTTGCCGCAGGTTTCTAGAAAATAACCAAAAATTTTACTTGTATGCCGAACAATGTGCGTGCATAAAGGGGTTCCCAAATTTTTAAAAATATCTCAATTGGTAAAAAATTAATATAAAAAAAAATATATTTTTTTAAATTTTAAACACTCTTTAGTTCAAGAAGTAAAACGTGTTGGAACAAATTTTTATATTATGTTTTTCATATATTTTACTTTAGAATTGGCCCTTAAAGTTTGGATTTCACTGTTTGGCCTTCACAGTTTGGCTCACCCTGTATAAGTACTTATACAAGGCATATCCAATAAAGATTTTCAAAGAAAATTGGATGCGCCACAAGAAAGGTCCCATAACATTTTTATTAAATTCACTCCTCTAAAAGTTATTCGAAGTTAAAATTACTTAACTTCAACGCCGAATAACTTTTGAAGGAATGAATTTTTTTAAATAGTTAATAGGCTTTTTGAAGCGCATCCAATTTTATTTGAAAATATGTATTGGATTTATTTAAATAATAATATTTGTAATAGTAACAAAATTTCAAAGTCAAGAACTGTACGACGCGATTATAGACCTCTAAATATTAATTTTAAGGGCTTAAACCTTTACGATATTTTTTGGTTACCTTGAACAAAATTTTCGAAATATTTTTTAAAAAACAGAGGATTTTTATTCCAGTCTGGTGTATGATTCACACAATGTTAAAATATTTCCCTTATGATTTACACAACTACAGGGAATATGATAGACACCCTATTGAAAATTATGAAAACAACGAATAAAATGTTTTTCCGTTTAATTTTTATAAGTTTTGCTAAATAGGAATGAGTGCCGTATTAAGCAATAGGCTGACTAGGCAACAGCCTAGGGGCGCCATGAAAAAATAGGCGCCTGACAGAAGAGATTAAAAAAAAGTTTAGGGCGAGGTTTTTTGGTCTTCAATTTGATTGGTGAATAGGGGCCCAGGAATAAAATGGGAGCCACGCAGGGTATGACTTTTTTTATTTTCTCCTTTAAAAAAACTATTCCAGCCTAGGGCGCCCCAAACAGTTAATTCGGCCCTGATAAAAATTGTGTTTAAGATCATTAAAAAATGTATACAGGGGTCTTAAAGGGATGCAAAAAAAGCTATCAAGCTAAAATAATATGACGATCTAACTGTCTAAAAGTGGATGATTTTGGGAATACGCATCACCAAAAGTTAAACTGGTTTAACTTTTGTTTTTTTTCATAAATAATATTGTTTATATTTAGTGGTATGCATTGTCTAAATAAGGTTGTTAATACACAGCATACTTTTTAAAAATATGACTAAACTAGATAAAATCAAATTTTCGTCCATTTTACATATCAGTCTTTACAAAACCTATATTGTAATTGTAAAGGTATGATTCCGTGGATCGCGGCGCTTGCGTCGGCAGTGTGCCGCATGCCCCAGTGCTCGGAATCATATCTTAAGTACTTTTATTTTGCTAACATATTTAAATTTTATTGTTGATTTTAAAATAATAATTTTTTCTGTCATAAGTAATTGGATCATCCATTTTATTTATCATATAAGCTTAAAGGTACGTCGAAACCTGCATATAGTCCAAGAGCTAGTTAGCGGCAGACCTTCGTCATTTTGTAAAAACTGAACTTTGTCAGCGTATGCTCCCAACATAGGAAGAAGCAACGGTAGAGTAGTTTGTCTTCTTATAGGTACCCAAGTAACATTATATAAAATTTAGCTTTTATAAAATAACAAAAGTTAAGTTTTTTAATTTTAATTTATTAACCTTTGGTACCTGGTACCTGCCAAAACCACTATAAGTCTAACTTTAATGTCTCCCATCACTTCTATCTATGTTGGGAGCCTTCGTATCACACTGCTGGAATAAGTCTCTTGAGTTTCTAGGTGAGTCCCAGATCGTTGCTCTTGATATATCCAAAGCTTTTGACCAGGTCTGGCATGCCGCACTTCCTAATAAACTTCCCTCCCATGGTCTTTCAACTAAACTCTGTACTTAGCTCTCTAGTTCTCTATCTGATCGTCGTATATCAGTTATTGTGGACGGCCATTCTTCAAGCTTTCACCAAGTAAATGCTGGAGTCCCTCAGGGCTCAGTTCTGGCACCAACATTGTTTCTTCTTCACATCAACGACCTTGTCTCGTCCACAACTAATTCCATTCATAGTTTCGCCAACGATATTACCCTTCACTCTGGTTTTCAGGTTCCTAAACCCATTACTAAACCTGACTTGGAAAACAAACGCAGAGCGATGCAGATATCTCTTTCGCAGGATCTTAATTTAATATTGGATTGGGGCGCTAAAAATCTCGTCCATTTTAATGCATCCAAAACACAATCATGTTCCGTGTCGCGAAAAAATCCTCAAATACTCATCCTCTACTTATGAGCGGCCAAGTTTTACAGAGCAAGAGACACCTTTAATCTTGTGGGCGTCACATTTGAAAAGTAACCTTAACTGGCATAAACACATTGTATCTACAGCCACGTCAGCTTCAAAAAGCTTGGATTTCTCTTTCGAGCCAAAAAGTATTTTCCCCTTCTAATTTATACACTTTATATGTGTCCCAAATCCGAACTCCCTTGAAATATTGTTCTCATATCTGGGGCATGGCGTCCCCCACAACTCTAAGCATTCTTGATTCTATTCAAAGAAGAGCTATTCGTCTCATTAATGATCCTTCACTTACAGAAAGGCTCTCTTGCACATCGTCGGGCTGTGGGGATTTATCGCTTTTTTACTAGGTACTTCCATGGCTTCTGCTCTGAAGAATTGTCCAGTATAGTTCCTCCACTTACGGTTCTCAACAGAGAAACTCATGGTTCCGTCCGTATGCATCCCTATACGGTCCAACTGGACAGGCCCCGAACTTTCCACTTTGTTCGTTCTTTTATTCCTAGAGTTTCTAGGTTGTGGAACCTGCTACCCGCGGAGGTCTTTCCTTCCCCCAAAATGTTCAAGTATTTAAGTCCCGTGTCAACAAACTCCCTCTTAGCTCGCTTAAGACACCCACGGTACGTAAGTATTTAGGCTTTTAGCCTTCGTGATTTGTCACAGAGAAAAAAAATACACTCGATTAACTTTCAGCTTTTACAAAATGACGAAGGTTTGCCGCTAACGGGCTGTTACTCTAATATGTTTTATATTAAATGTTAAATTAATTTTAAGTTAAATTATTTTGTAAAAATTAGTATTTTAAAAAGCCTTAATTGTATAGTAATTTATATAATTAGTTAATAAGTGTTATCTTCCATATTTTACGTTAAATATTTATTTTATATTGTTGTATTAACCCTATAGCTAGAGATTTTACTTAATGTTTAATAAAAAAATCGTAGTAAATTTTATAGTTTTATTTTCAATTATACAGTATGTCCCATAATAGGTGTAACAAGATTAGTCGAATGGTCCAAAACTAAGAAATACAAAGTATTACTCCGATTATATAGGGCGAGTTATAACTAAAAATATAAAAGATGAAGAAAATTAAAGTACCTTTTATTTTTAAAAATAATAGCTATTTATGTATCATAGGGCGTTACTAGGACTAGATTTCGACCTGATGGGCATTATAGACCCAAAAAAGAGTTTTTCAATGACTAAATTATTATTTATTCGCAATATAAAAAATAAGTTGCACCTGTACCTGTATACGTAAGTAGATAATGACTGGTGTTAAGTTTGACTTTGTTGTTTCTATCAGTTAGTCAGTTAGCATTTTTTATTTAACGATTTGCTCAAAATGGAAGAAATTATACAAAATATAAGAGAAAAGGCCATAAAAGCGACCGAAAATCTTTTGCCAGTTAAATCAAGGCAACAGTATGATCGGGAGTATGGCATATTTGGTATTTGGAAAGATGCGAACGCAATTCTTTAAATAACCGAAACCGTTTTAATGGCATATTTTCAGGAACTGGTAAGTTATTGATTTTATTTTAATACATATGTTTGTATAAACTTGATCTATATTGTGAAAGAAATAAAATTGGATAAGCAATAAAATTTTCATATTAGCGCATTAGGGCATTATAAGCGGGCATTATCATAATGCCCGCTTATAATGCCCTAGGTGTGATAGCAGGTATTATTGCTACCATAACATATTCCGTTTCTAACGTATTACAGATCAATAATAGATGGGTAAACCATAAAATAAATTTGCATACCTAAGTAAATGTCTCAGAAAATTAAATTTTAGACTAAAATTTGATGTTAAAGCATTAAAGTAAAGAAAACTGTTTTTGCATTTTTTTACATTACGCATTAATACCTAAATACTGGGCAAGAGGAAGCAAAATATAAAATTAAATTAAAACAGAACTTTTAAGAAGAAAAAATTTTAAGAATAACGAAAAATATATGTATAATCCGATACGATCCAAACGATTTCCACAAGTCAAAAATAATATCAGTATTTTTAAAATATTTAAAATTCTATAGTCGCTTTCCCCACCTCTTTTATTATTAATTCTACAAAAAAAAGTTATTCTTTATAAGAAGGTCTGCATACATACGAGGTACGTAAAAAAATGAACTTTGGTCAAGAGAAAAGTATCCTTATTTTTTATATTATTAAAAATTTTTAAAAGGGAAAGATGTTTAGTATTAAAAATGCCTTTGAAATACCATGCAAATTGGTTTATTTAAAAGAATAAAAATAATAATTTTAACAGTTTTTTTCTGCATTAACAAGTCTTTCGTTGACCTTGCAGGGTTATAGCACTAAACGCAACTATAAAGAGATAAAACAAATCTGATTTTACAATCCTGATATTAATTATTAAAACAAAATCAATAATGAAAGTAAATCATGGCTAACTGGATTTGTTTTAGAGATACTGAGTATTGTTCAAATTTTTCGCCAGAAGTTCGATATTAAAATGTAATTATTTAAATAAAACACCCTTTATATTGAATTACCATTAAAATGACATTTTAAAAGGTATTACCTTATTTAAAAAACATCTTTAGCAGTTACTTCCTGCTAGAATTTTTGTCTAATACCTCTCATCGGTAAATCTTAGCAAAGAATACCAATACATAGAACTCCACAAGTGAGATTTCAGCGTACCCTAAAAATTTTAGTACCTACCCTGACCAACAGATGGCGAAAGTAGTACGATGTCAGCTTTGCTAATACTATTATCATCAGAAATTGATAGCAGTCGCTGACGAGCAGTCGGCCCGATCAGTTAGAGTGAGAATATACCTACGCAAAATTTAATAAAAATAAAATCGCCGATAAATGGACCATATATCCATCCATAAGATTATTAAATTTATGATTTCAGTAATAGGATATATCGATGGGTTTTTGACAAAACATCGTAAGCGACATTCGCCAATTTTACGGCAAACGATTTTTTCTTCCTATCGCGTTATTTTTAAAGAAAAACTGAGATCTCGAATGTTTTTTTTGGTTTCTTTTTAATTTGAATTACAAAACAAACATATTTTGACATTTAATGTCAAAATTATCAAAATCTTCTAAAAAAAAGCTATAAATTTTTTAAATTCTAAACCCAAATAGGAGTTAATTTTTAAATTTTTTATTTTTAGTCAATTTATCTTTACAACTGGTGGCAGACTTGCCACCAAAACGTCGATTTTTTAGTTCTCTATTTACTTTTGCTTTAATTTTTGTGGTACTTTTAATTTATTTTTTTGGCGTGTACCCAAATAACTACCATCAATTAAAATGAATCCGCCAAACCAATATAGAGACATATCTTCATCTGAAATAAAGCGTGCACTAATGTATGTTCAAAAAATTACCAACTTTGTTTTAAAAATAACTGCAATGAAAAGAAAAAAATCGTTTCCGTAAAACTGACGAATGTCGCTTACGATGTTTTGTCAAAAACCCATCGATATAATCCTATTCTGAAATCATAAATTGAATAATCTTATGGATACTGGGTCCATTTATCGGGGATTTTATTTTTGATAAATTTTGCGTATATCCTCACTCTAACTGATCGGGCCGACTACTTGTCAGCGACTGCTATCAATTTCTGATGGTAATCCTATTAGCAAAGCTCACATCGTACTACTTTCGCCATCTGTTGGTCAGGGTAGGTACTTAAAATTTTGAGGGTACGCTGAAATTTCACTTGTGGGGTTCTATGGATTGGTATTCTTTGATCTTAGACGAAATAATACCCTAATTCCCTTTTTAAATGCCTGACACTTTTAGTCTGTTGGTCCAGATTAATTTAAAATTTCTAGAGAGCATGATTAAATAAACAAAAAAAAGTCTGTTTCATTTATCTTGGCCTATAATACAACGTCGTCATTGAGATTATTCTCTTGCTGAGACATTGGAAATTAAAATATTTATATAAACCTTAATTTGTATTAAATATACAAGGTGTGTAAGCCATGGACAATTCTTTTAACTGTTTCCCAAGAGTAAAAGTTTATATAAAGTCATGAGTTTTTAACCTCTGTGTCAAGATGTATAGGACAGAGCGTCAAACATTTTAAAAATCTGTTGTGACACTTAATGTGTTTTTTTTTATCTTTGGACAAACCACGAAGGCTTAAAAGCCTAAATACTAACGGTACCGTGGGTGTCTTAAGCGAGGTAAGAGGGAGTTTGTTGACACGGGACTTAAATACTTGAAGATTTGGGGGAAGGAAAGACCTCCGCGGGCAGCAGGTTCCACAATCTAGAAACTCTAGGGATAAAAGAACGAACAAAGTGAGAAGTTCTGGGGGCCTGTCCAGTTGGACCGTATAGGGATGCATACGCGCGGAACCACGAGTTTCTCTGTTGGGAACCGTGAGTGGAGAAACTATACTGGACAATTCTTCAGAGCAGAAGCCATGGAAGTACCTATAAAAGCGATAAATCCCCCACAGCCCGACGATGGGCAAGAGAGGGGAAGCCTTTCTGTAAGTGAAGGATCATTAATGAGACGAATAGCTCTTCTTTGAATAGAATCAAGAATGCTTAGGGTTGTGGGGGACGCCATGCCCCAGATATGAGAACAATATTCCAAGGGAGGTCGGATTTGGGACACATATAAAGTGTATAAATTAGAAGCGGAAAAATACTTTTTGGCTCGAAAGAGAAATCCAAGCTTTTTGAAGCTGCCGTGGCTATAGATACAATGTGTTTATGCCAGTTAAGGTTACTTTCAAATGTGACGCCCACAAGATTGAAGGTGTCTTTGCTCTGTAAAACTTGGCCGCTCATAAGTAGAGGATGAGTATTTGATGACTCTTTTCGCGACAAGGAACATGATTGTGTTTTGGATGCATTAAAATGGACGAGATTTTTGGCGCCCCAATCCAATATTAAATTAAGATCCTGCGAAAGAGATATCTGCATCGCTCTGCGTTTGTTTTCCAAGTCAGGTTTAGTGATGGGTTTAGGAACCTGAAAACTGGAGTGAAGGGTACTATCGTCGGCGAAACTATGAATGGAATTAGTTGTGGACGAGAAGAAGGTCGTTGATGTGAAGAAGAAACAATGTTGGTGCCAGAACTGAGCCCTGAGGCACTCCAGCATTTACTTGGTGAAAGCTTGAAGAATGGCCGTCCACAATAACTGATATACGTCGATCAGATAGATAACTAGAGAGCCAAGTACAGAGTTTAGTTGAAAGACCATAGGAGGGAAGTTTATTAAGAAGTGCGGCGTGTCAATTTGTTGATAAATTTTGATCTAACGAAATGTTTTGACTTTTACTTCTCATAGCGAAAAATTGTGTCAAGGAAAGGGCTAACAAACTTAGGAATAGAAACTACGCAAACCAAACCCCAACACACTCCGGTCTTTCGATTGATACCCTATTCCCTGTTCCTTTTAATATTCATAAGACCGAGGTTACTAAAGTTTATTGAACTACCAAATCCTAAGGGCTTTTTCAGAAAAATCCCATATCCTAAACCATCCCCAAAATATTAATTTATTATTTGTTGTACTCAATCATTTTGGGACCTAATAAATATTAAATAGGCATTAGGTAAATTCATAATGGTACATTTATGAACTTGTTGATATTGCTTCTTTAGGCGAAACATTACACAAAGTGAATAAATATACATCATAGTTATTTATATAGCTAAAAGGTGTTTTTATCTCTAAAAAGTTAAGACGCCGTAAAATAAATTAAAATTTAAAACTTTAAGATCGACGTAATTTCAAAAAAGGAAGAACTGTGATACATCAGGAGAATAACGAAAGGGCGACATCGTGACTCAAAAAATTAGTGTTATACGAAAAATTAAAATACCGATGTTTTTTTTAACTTTGGACAAACCACGAAGGCTAAAAGCCTAAATACTAACGTACCGTGGGTGCCTTAAGCGAGGTAAGAGGGAGTTTGTTGACACGGGACTTAAATACTTGAAGATTTGGGGGAAGGAAAGACCTCCGCGGGCAGCAGGTTCCACAATCTAGAAACTCTAGGGATAAAAGAACGAACAAAGTGGGAAGTTCGGGGCCTGTCCAGTTGGACCGTATAGGGATGCATACGCGCGGAACCACGAGGTTTCTCTGTTGGGAACCGTGAGTGGAGGAACTATACTGGACAATTCTTCAGAGCAGAAGCCATGGAAGTACCTATAAAAAAGCGATAAATCCCCCACAGCCCGACGATGGGCAAGAGAGGAAGCCTTTCTGTAAGTGAAGGATCATTAATGAGACGAATAGCTCTTCTTTGAATAGAATCAAGAATGCTTAGGGTTGTGGGGGACGCCATGCCCCAGATATGAGAACAATATTCCAAGGGAGGTCGGATTTGGGACACATATAAAGTGTATAAATTAGAAGGGAAAAATACTTTTTGGCTCGAAAAGAGAAATCCAAGCTTTTTGAAGCTGCCGTGGCTATAGATACAATGTGTTTATGCCAGTTAAGGTTACTTTCAAATGTGACGCCCACAAGATTGAAGGTGTCTTTGCTCTGTAAAACTTGGCCGCTCATAAGTAGAGGATGAGTATTTGATGACTCTTTTCGCGACAAGGAACATGATTGTGTTTTGGATGCATTAAAATGGACGAGATTTTAGCGCCCCAATCCAATATTAAATTAAGATCCTGCGAAAGAGATATCTGCATCGCTCTGCGTTTGTTTTCCAAGTCAGGTTTAGTAATGGGTTTAGGAACCTGAAAACTGGAGTGAAGGGTACTATCGTCGGCGAAACTATGAATGGAATTAGTTGTGGACGAGAGAAGGTCGTTGATGTGAAGAAGAAACAATGTTGGTGCCAGAACTGAGCCCTGAGGGACTCCAGCATTTACTTGGTGAAAGCTTGAAGAATGGCCGTCCACAATAACTGATATACGACGATCAGATAGATAACTAGAGAGCCAAGTACAGAGTTTAGTTGAAAGACCATAGGAGGGAAGTTTATTAAGAAGTGCGGCATGCCAGACCTGGTCAAAAGCTTTGGATATATCAAGAGCAACGATCTGGGACTCACCTAGAAACTCAAGAGACTTATTCCAGCAGTGTGATACGAAGGAAAGAAGGTCTGCTGTAGATCTTTTGTGGCGAAATCCATACTGCCTGTCATGCAAAATTTTGTGTTTTCTAAGTACTTAAGAATTTGTGAATTAATTAGTTTTTCCATTACTTTACAAAGAACTGAGAGAATTGAAATTGGTCTATAGTTAGATGGAAGAGATTTAGATCCTTTCTTGGGAATAGGTTGAACACGTGCAGCTTTCCAGCTTTCCGGAAAGATACCTGTGTCGTAAGAAATTCGAAAGAGCCGAGTTAAGATTGGTGCAAGTTCTGGAGCACATTTTTTTAAAACGATTGCTGGTGTGCCATCCAGCCCAGACGATTTCTTGGTGTTAAGGGAAGAAAGGATACGCCTAATGTGTTTTACCTTAAAAATAATATCGGGCATTTTATGAGGAACTGGGGTAACCGCTGAAATTGGATGATTTACGGGAGGGTCAAGGGTTGAATTGGCAGCAAATTGTTTAGCAAATAATTCTGCCTTTCCTTTAGCGGTAGAAACAATTTCATCTTCCAAAGCTAGTGGCGGAAAAGAACTGGTACAAAAATTCCTACTTATGTTTTTCGCAAAGGACCAGAAAGATTTGCTGCCATTTGAGCAAGAAAGAACTTTATTTTTAATACGATTGTCGAAGGAGTCTTTGGCTTCAAAAATTGTTTGATTGTAGTAGTTTCTTGCTTCAATGCTGGCCTGTCGGTTTTCTGAACTAGGATCCTGTAGAAACTTTTTGTGAGCATGAACTTTTAAAATTCTAGCTTTATCACAAGATTTGGAAAACCAGGGTTTGTTATTGGATTGTTTGGGGTTCTTGATGGTATGTGGAATATAGGTTTCGAATGCCCAATTGAATTGATTCCGTCAGTTGATTGCAAATTTCAGAAGGATCACCAGAAGAAAAGCAGATGGAATTCCAGGAGTAAGTGGCGAAGAAGTCCCTCAGGCCATCCCAGTCGGCTGAGTTGTAGTGCCATGCGGTGCGTGGTGGCATGTATTCATTTACCTCGGGATGTGCAGGGTAAGATATAGTAACTAAGCCATAATGTTAGTGGAAACTTTAAAGTTAAATCTAGAAAGGTTACTATACCGGGTGTTTCTCACAAGCGGTTCCTCCCTATATTTTTTTACCTTTTAAGATAGAAAAATAAAATTTTGTATATCGTTATTCGATTTAATTTTGGATTGATTCACTTGTTTTTTTTTTTTTATCTTTGGACAAACCACGAAGGCTAACAGCCTAAATACTAACGTACCGTGGGTGTCTTAAGCGAGGTAAGAGGGAGTTTGTTGACACGGGACTTAAATACTTGAAGATTTGGGGGAAGGAAAGACCTTCGCGGGCAGCAGGTTCCACAATCTAGAAACTCTAGGGATAAAAGAACGAACAAAGTAAGAAGTTCGGGGCCTGTCCAGTTGGACCGTATAGGGATGCATACGCGCGGAACCACGAGTTTCTCTGTTGGGAACCGTGAGTGGAGGAACTATACTGGTCAATTCTTCAGAGCAGAAGCCATGGAAGTACCTATAAAAAAGCGATAAATCACCCACAGCCCGACGATGGGCAAGGGAGGGAAGCCTTTCTGTAAGTGAAGGATCATTAATGAGACGAATAGCTCTTCTTTGAATAGAATCAAGAATGCTCAGGGTTGTTGGGGACGCCATGCCCCAGATATGAGAACAATATTCCAAGGGAGGTCGGATTTGGGAAACATATAAAGTGTATAAATTAGAAGCGGAAAAATACTTTTTAGCTCGAAAGAGAAATCCAAGCTTTTTGAAGCTGCCGTGGCAATAGATACAATGTGTTTATGCCAGTTAAGGTTACTTTCAAATGTGACGCCCACGAGACTGAAAGTGTCTTTGCTCTGTAGAACTTGGCCGCTCATAAGTAGAGGATGAGTATTTGATGACTCTTTTCGCGACAAGGAACATGACTGTGTTTTGGATGCATTAAAATGGACGAGATTTTTGGCGCCCCAATCCAATATTAAATTAAGATCCTGAGAAAGAGATATCTGCATCGCTCTGCGTTTATTTTCCATGTCAGGTTTAGTGATGGGTTTAGGAACCTGAAAACTGGAGTGAAGGGTACTATCGTCGGCGAAACTATGAATGGAATTAGTTGTGGATGAGAGAAGGTCGTTGATGTGAAGAAGAAACAATGTTGGTGCCAGAACTGAGCCCTGAGGGACTCCAGCATTTATTTGGTGAAAGCTTGAAGAATGGCCGTCCACAATAACTGATATACGACGATCAGATAGATAACTAGAGCGCCAAGTACAGAGTTTAGTTGAAAGACCATAGGAGGGAAGTTTATTAAGAAGTGCGGCATGCCAGACCTGGTCAAAAGCTTTGGATATATCAAGAGCAACGATCTGAGACTCACCTAGAAACTCAAGAGACTTATTCCAACAGTGTGATACGAAGGAAAGAAGATCTGCTGTAGATCTTTTGTGGCGAAATCCATACTGCCTGTCGTGCAAAATTTTGTGTTTTTCCAAGTACTTAAGAATTTGTGAATTAATTAATTTTTCCATTACTTTACAAAGAACTGAGAGAATTGAAATTGGTCTATAGTTAGATGGAAGCGATTTAGATCCTTTCTTGGGAATAGGTTGAACACGTGCAGCCTTCCAGCTCTCCGGAAAGATACCTGTGTCGTAAGAAATTTGAAAAAGCCGAGTTAAGATTGGTGCAAGTTCTGGAGCACATTTTTTTAAAACGATTGCTGGTATGCCGTCCAGCCCAGACGATTTCTTGGTGTTAAGGGAGAAAAGGATACGCTTAATGTGTTTTACTTTAAAAATAATATCGGGCATTTTATGAGGAACTGGGGTAACCGTTGGAATTGGATGATTTACGGGAGGGTCAAGGGTTGAATTGGCAGCAAATTGTTTGGCAAATAGTTCTGCCTTCCCTTTAGCAGTAGAAATAATTTCATCTTCCAAAGTTAGTGGCGGAAAAGAACTGGCACAAAATTCCTACTTATGTTTTTCGCAAAGGACCAGAAGGATTTGCTGCCATTTGAGCATTGTTTTTATTACTTCCGGTTTAACCGGAAATGACTGCTACTTTAAAATTTTATATGGCACCACCAATATATTTTATCTTATTTCGATAGAATATGACATTCTGAATACAATGACACCTCACATGTAATTTTTTGACACTTCTGCTATCAAAAATTTAATTTTTTAAATTTTAACATAAAGTGATGATATTAGATAAAGATATATTGACCCTTTAAAGAAGAACTTTTTTCTTGTAACTTGCTTAATATTAGAGATAGAGAAAAAATGTATAACGGAAAGTTTAAAGAATTTTTAGGGAGAATTCAGTTGTGTACCTACATTTTTTCCGTTGACTTTTATTTGAAAGTTAAAACACAAAGTTGGGTCTTTTTAAATGGAACACCCTGTATATTTTATAACCAATAAAAAGGTATCCTTTAAAGCCGTAAAACTACCGTACTTAATATATTTAACTTTTAATAGTTTTGGAAATATAGCCATCGTCCGGAATTCGATAAAAAAATACATTTTTTAAACAAAACACCCTGTTTATTTTATCACCATTAAAATCAAATTTTAAAGATCTTTAAAAATTTACCACACTTAAATTGAATTTTTTCAACAGTTTCGGAAATATAAGCGTCCAAATCTTAATACGCATATCTACTATTTTTTGATTTAAATGGTTATATTTCCAAAACTATTAAAGATAAATATATATAATGTGATAGTTTTTAAAACTTCTTTGAAATATCTTTGCAACGATAATATAATATACAGGGTGTTTCGTTAAAAAATCCTGATAATGACCATCCCATATAACATTTTTTGTCGCAAGGCATTGGCAAAAAGGTATCAAAAAGACATCAAAATGGGCAATTGGCCGTTATTAGGCCACGTGTTGCAGAAAATGTGATGGCATTTATCATTAATAAGTTATAATGAAAAAATGCGTTTAGGATGATGGCATCCATCATTAATAAGTTATGCTGAAAAAATGCATTTAGGATGATGGCATCCATCATTAAAAAGGTTTTGGCAAAAATATGCCTTTTAGATGATGGCATTACATTATTTTTTCCTAATGACAATAAAATGCATTTTTACCGTCCAGGGAACTAAATGTGCATAAATAATGCACATGCATAATGTGTGTTTATGTACAGGGTGTCCCATATAAAAATAAATACTATAATTTTGGAAAAACCATAAGAGAGACAATAAAAATACTATAAAATACATTTCACTGAACAACTTCTGCATTTAACTTTTTCTTGTATCTCTTATGGTTTTTCCAAAATTATGGTATTTAATTTTATATGGGACACCCTGCACATAAACACACATTATGCATGTGCATTATTTATGCACATTTTAGTTCCTGGACGGCATTTTATTGTCATTAGGAAAAAAATTATGTAATGCTATCATCTAAAAGGCATATTTTTGCCAAAAACCTTTTTAATGATGGATGCCATCATCCTAAATGCATTTTTTCAGCATAACTTATTAATGATGGATGCCATCACATTTTCTGCAACACGTGGCCTAATAACGGCCAATTGCCCATTTTGATGTCTTTTTGATACCTTTTTGTCAATGCCTTGCCGGCAAAAAATGTTATATGGAATATTTTCAAAACTATTAAGGATAGATATATTAAATGTGGTATTTCTTATACATCTTAAGGAGACTTTTCTATTGGTGATAAAATATACAGGATGTTCCAATAAAAAAAACTTTGTGTTATAACTTTAAAATAAAAGTTAATAAAAAAAATGTAGGTACGTCACTGAGTTTTACGTAAAAATCTCTAAAACTTTTCTATTTACATTTTTCTTCTATCTCTAATATCCAGCAAGTTACAAGTGCCCGGCCAAATTAACAAAAATTGAAAAACACTCTGTATCTCCAAAACGAATTAAGTCGGCCATGATTTGCTTTTACCATTGAATTTGTTTCAAAAATTGAAATCAAGATTGTGCACTCAGATTTGTTCTACCTCTTTTAGTTTTAGCTATACCCTGCAAAGTCAACGAAAAGGCGCCACCCTGTACATAGGTAGCAAAATGTCAATGCAAACCCGGTACATATTTTACAATTTTAACCAAGTTTTTACACTAAAATCTGTTGTATATTTTAATCAAGCAAAATTTGGGAAATGGACCTTCTTAAGCAACAAAAAGTAATTTTTGGGGTTTGGCATAATGGCTGTTCAGCCTAAAAACACAGTTTTAATTAAATCAAGAAGGGTCTTTATTCGTGAATTTTTTCTGATAATTTTAATTTACTTTCGTCATTAAATGTTCTAGACTCATCAGAAATTAAAATTATACACTTTTTTATACTTTAAAAAAATATCTAAAACTTTTAATGATATAAGAAAAATAAATATTTTTTATTATCCGTAGATCTAGGGCAGAAGTCACCAACTACTTTTAATAAGGGAAGTTTTTCAAATAACATGACCGTCGCGGTCCGGAAAGAAAATAGACCCCTGGACAAGAAGCGGTCGGCGATGGCGCGTACTCTCCCTCCTCTTCTCGCACTCGCCGCTGCTCTCATTCACTCGCCTCACATCGCGATGACTGACGATCTTGCGCTTCGCGCCAAGTCGTTGGCGAGTCGACTATAGCAGAGACAGCGCGAAAAAATGAAATTGCGTACTTAACGAGGGACCAACTAAGTTGGCGGTCCGGATTCGGACCACAGTCCGCCAGTTGGTGACCCCTGATCTAGAGTTTTATTAATTAATTTATTGTTTTTTAATAATGCTATTTAGAAGCTGTCATAAAGGCGGGGGGAGGGGCACGGGGGCCATCCTATTTTTATGCCACATCCTTTGTAACAGATTTTTCTTTTACCTAAACACACCTAATTGCAAATATTGAAATTTAATGATGATATGCCCCTCCCCTATCGGCGAAAAATTGTTATGACCGACCCTAATGTTATTCAAGATAGGCTTCTCCCTAGAGTTGTTATTAAAAGAACGGAACAGTTCTTAAGAACATGTTCAGAGGTAGCCTTTTTAGTGAACTGTTCTTTAAAGAGAACTGAACAACCTGTTCTTTTTGAACCGAACGGATGAGGAACGGACGCGCGGTTAAGTTTTTGTGTTCTCTGTTCTCACTGGTTCTGTGATCTGCGTTCGGTCGAATAAACCATATTGGCTATTCCCGTTTATTTGGATCGAAGAAACTCGAATCAGGCTTCGAGCTTGAAGTGCTTGAACCGTTCACGCTAACGTTCGCGGTGCGATGTGGTTTAATGCATGTTTAGAATAGTTTCGATCGATAAGAGTGAACGGGTGAACCAGGAAGAGAATGGATTAATGCCTAATATGTCCAGTCTCTACCTCATTGTCAAGAACTTGTTAAAAAGAATAGTTGAAAAACTGAACAGGTTTACGGAACCTGTTCTCGGGTAGGAAGGGAACTGTTCAAACCTTTTCAGCATTCTTGCCTGTTCTTTAACAACTCTACTTCTCCTACAAAATTATATTGGACATATTGCTTTCGCGTGTTTTAAGTATTAAGGGCACCTACAGGAACTTGATTATAGTTAGCCTAAGCTACTCTTTAACAAAAGGGGTAAAATTTTTATTTTTGTATGAAACAGGAGCACTTATCTTACTAAGGCGAGGATTTGCTTTTTCTTCTAGCGGCAATTGGGCGAAATTTATAATGCACTATACAGGGTGTTTTTATTTTTGGGGTTAGAATTGGAGGGAATATGCTCAACGGTAAGAAATACAAAAAGAACTACGACTGCATGTTCCATTTTTGTGTTTAGTTTATTACGGTAATCAAATATACTCTAACTTGATTGGTTTTCTTATTTATTTTACCCATTTTTTTATAAAATTGTAAAGCTTTACTTTCAATCGCAGTTACGATCGAAATGATTAAAAGTGAAGCTTTGCAATTTTATGGAAAACGGGCAAAATAAATAAAAAATGAGGTTTTTAGAGGTGTAAATCAAATAATAAGTGCCAATTTAGCAGAAAACTCAAGAATTGAGTGCAAGAAGAAGTGAATTTGACTGATGATGAATATTTCGAGAACAAAACGAGCCCGACTAATAATTCTTTCAGATTCGTAATCAGCGCCCCAAAAAAACCCCGTAAACCAAAAATAACTTTTAATAGGTACCCAAATAGGTTTAATTTATTAACCTTTGGTACCTAGTACGATGCCAAAGCCATTATGAGTCTTCATAGTCTCCTATCGCTTCTTCTTATGTGGGGAGCATTCTATTTCTATTTCTAATTTTTTTCTTGGTTTTGGTCCCTTCAGGTCCAATCCACCACTCTCCCCCTTCTACTATGCTTTCCAGGGTTTCGTCGGTGGTAAATCTGGATAATCGAGCTCGTAGCTCCCAGAAATTCCAAAAAGAAAACAAATAATTCAACGTTCGATGCAATGCATAAATTGTAGACTGTCAAACCAAGATCTGCTACTGGTGTTACGTATAACCTTCACTTTCACTACTGACAGTTCCCATGGCACGCCCATCTATTTCCCGCCATTTGAGAAATACCTCGTGTTCACCACCAAACAGGATACCATCAGCTTATAGGAATCTTCGCTCACAGCGCTTAGATCCAGAAGAAAGATGCCGTCAATTTAACGTGAATCTTTCCTCGATCCCCGAAAGGTAAAAAACGCTCGTACGACACCTCTAGCCGCCACTCTGGGAAGAACTTTGTAGTCCTCTATGCACGTCCGCACTGTTCGGAGGTCAAACAAAGGGTCCTATGTTGGGAGCATGCGCTGACACACTTTTAGCTTTAACAAAATAACGAAGATGTACCGCCCATAGGCTTTTACTCTTTTAGTAATTTACCTTAAATTATATTTTTATTACTTTTTTACAAGGTTAAATTTTTAAAATAAAAATTTTCAAAGCAGGACTTTTTAACACGGTATAAAAAGCGAAAAAAAAAAGACAATAAAGGCAAGAAATAAAAGGAAATGAAAATAAAAATTCTAAAAAGAAAAAGTGTGTACAGTGGGGTAACTTAAATTAGTCACGTTTTACTTTACAGCCGAAGGCTACATGTTTATTGTTTATTTTATAAAATATTTTATTGTTTGAAATAAAAAAGAAAGTTTTGGAAGGTTGCAGTCTGAAGTCTGAAGTACAGGGTGTCTAAAAAAGGTGCTACTACAAATTTTTTAGGCTAAAATATGTCATTCCAACCCTTTACCTTTACATACAGGGTGTCAAAAATTAATTCTGGATTTTGTTTTTATTTATAAATAAATTTGTTAATAATAGTAGTATTCTCAAAATATTTTTATAAAAAATACATAACTGGGTAATTTTCTAGAAACCTGCGGCAACTCCGATTTTGACGAAATTTGGTATACAGGGTTTTTTTGGGGCGCTGATCACGAATCTGAAGAATTTTTGACAGACTAGTCTGTTGTATGACAGACCGGACTGTCAAACAACAGACCGGTCCGTCAAACAACAGACCGGTCCGTCAAACAACAGACCAGTCCGTCAAACAACAGACCGGTCTGTCAAACAACAGACCAGTCTGTCAAACAACAGACCAGTCTGTCAAACAACAGACCAGTCTGTCAAACAACAGACCAGTCTGCCAAACAACAGACCAGTCTGTCAAACAACGGACAAGTCCCTCAAACAACAGACCCGCCTGTCAAACAACAGACCAGTCTGTCAAACAACAGACCAGTCTGTCAAACGACAGACCAGTCTGTCAAACGACAGACCAGTCTGTCAAACGACAGACCAGTCTGTCAAACAAGAGACCAGTCTGTCAAACAACGGACAAGTCCCTCAAACAACAGACCAGTCTGTCAAACAACAGACCAGTCTGTCAAAAAACAGAGCAGTCTGTCAAACAACAGACCAGTCTGTCAAACAACGGACAAGTCCCTCAAACAACAGACCCGCCTCTCAAACAACAGACCAGTCTGTCAAACAACAGACCAGTCTGTCAAACGACAGACCAGTCTGTCAAACAAGAGACCAGTCTGTCAAACAACAGACCAGTCTGTCAAACAACGGACAAGTCCCTCAAACAACAGACCAGTCTGTCAAACAACAGACCAGTCTGTCAAAAAACAGAGCAGTCTGTCAAACAACGGAGTAATCCGTAGTAATCATCAGATCTCATACAGGGCATTTCTTATAGCATAGTCAAAATCTCAACATTTAAAACGCTAATCTCATTTTTCATTCATTTTAAATTTATAATTTTAAGCTTAAAACAAGTCAATGTATTTACAGCATAGGGCTGATTTAAGAATTTTGAATTATTCGTGACAATATTTTTTTCTTTTTTTTTTTTATTAAAAGGAGCATATAATGCAACACCTAGTATATTGTTATAATATTCTTAAAATTTTATCTTTCCCTTTTAAAAAATGTAATATTAGCTATACAGACCATTCACGGATCGGGTTACCAAGAGGACAAATGGACCAAAAATTTAATTTTAATTAGCAAAAATTTTTATGAAGACTCACTTTTTTCGAAAAATGAAATTTTTGGTCCATTTGTCCTCTTGTTAACTTCATCCGTGGACAGTGTGTGGTTATATCCAAAAAACGCATTTATCGACCTACATCTTTGTTGCCGCATATTTTGCAACTTTAAATGTAGCAAATTTTTATTGTTAAAATATTCTTTATCTTCATGCAGTAAATTTTTAGGGGTCAATAAATGCTGTATTTCTGGAAATACCCTTAGCTTATAATAAAAATTTTAAAGGGAAAAGATAAAATTTGAAAAGATAAAATTTTAAGAATACTGACAAATATACTGGGCGTGCCATTTAAAATACCTTGTAGAGCTTTCTAGGTAGCCTTCTGCAACAGATGATGACTTCCAACCTCCAAGTATTTTAATATTCGTTATGCCTTCACCAGAATTAGCTAACATTGTAGCTGAGTAACGGCGAAAGCTATGTCCGGTGTAAGGTTCTGGGTTTGGAAGACGTAAATAGGCAGCTATTTCAGAGGGCATCTTGCCAAAAGAATTTATTCCTATGCACTGGACAGTATAAGCCAATTTTTTGTAATTAACAAAAAATCCTCTGTGTGGTGTTTTAGGCTTTCGTAAACTAAAATACTTTCTATACAAAGCTAGATATTTTCTATTTTTAAATTTCCTCGGAAATGACAAAACTTCGGCTAGAATGGTTTTTGGAGTCTGGAATAGTTACAATTAAAAGATTCCCCTTATCGTCAATATCATCAATGCTAATTTTCATCAATTCTTCTCGACGACACGCACCAGCTAGTCCGAAAATTGTAGCTACTTTCATCGCTAGATAGACATCATTTGGAGCATCATTATTAAATTTTGCTATTTCATCTTTCGAGAAAATTTTGGTCTTCTGGGGTCTAAATCCCACATTTTGCTTCTTCAAAAATTGTGTAGCTTTGAAATATTTGCTTAAATCCATGTTCTTTCGATCTTAATGACACTTTTTAACATGGAATACTTTGACCATAAGGTATTGGGCTTACATGTTTTAGCAAGTTCCGCGAAATATGCCATAAAAACTTCCCCTTTCTTACTTTGATTTTTTCTCGCCACACCAGCTTGTAAATGCTGTATATTATTTCTCGTACCTGTGCTTCGACTTGAACGGCAACAAATCTAAATTTGCTCTTTCGGCTGCTTTTAGAATGGATTCAGGTAATTTCTCGTCAGAAGACTCAATGTGAAACGTTTTTTATTTAAAATCGACGATACTGATCAGAATGTACTAAAGACACTTTTAATCATCGATGACTTTTAATGACTTTGATCGTAGATGGGAGACTTTGATCTTTTATAATATGGACACCGGAACCTGTCAAAACTAAAAATCTGACAAGCAAAAATATACCAGGATTTTGAAACAATGTTTTTAAAACAATTTTAAATTTAGTGAATATTTCGTTGATTTTACACCTAATTTGTGCAAATAAAAGAATACTATGCCAATAATAAAATTATAACTAAGTCACACTTTGGAATTAAAAACATTTTAAGTACCTGTTTAAGTGGGAAATTGCAAGGGAGCAATTTCACACTTCACACTTTCCAAACTAAATTGCACGTTGATAATCCCGGTAATTTTCTAGAAACCTGCGGCAACTCCGATTTTAATGAAATTTGGTATACGGGGGTTTTTGGAGCGCTGATCACTAATCTAAAAGAATTTTTTGGCGGAAACGTTTCGTTCTCGAGATATTCATCATCAAAGTTCAAATTTGAACTAAGCTTATTTTCACTATATTCCCCCTTCTTTTTGCCCACAATTCTTGACTTAAAGATAAAGTGTCACAAAATATTTGATTTTCACCTTTTAAAACCTCGTTTTTCTAGGTTTTTACATTATTTTTGCATTAAATTGCGTGGCTGTTCTTTGATAATGCGGCAACCATACATACACATAGGGCTTCATGGCACACTGGGATTGAAATGATTCAAAGTATATCTATGCAAATTAATGCAAAAATAATTTAAAATACGTAAAAAAACGGGGTTTTAAAAGGTGAAAATCAAATATTGTGTGCCACTTTAGCTTTAAATCAAGAATTATTGAAAAAGAAGGGAAATATTGTAAAAATAGGATTAGTTTAAATTTCGAGTCTGATGATGAATATCTCAAAAACAAAACGTTTCCGCCAAAAAATTATTTCAGATTCGTGATCAGCGCCCAAAACCCCCGTATACCAAATTTCTGCCAAAATCGGAGTTGCCGCAGGTTTCTAGAAAATTCCCAAAATCCCTACAACTTTTATTACAAAAACTTTTTGTCATATCCCATTAAACAACAAAATTGGCCTTTCCCGCACAATTGGGCCACCCTGTATATAACCTCCTCATTTTTTACATAGGATGTAATATTTTCTATCTCCCTTGATATATATTTTTTGGATTTGTAAAAAGCCACAAATATAGACATGCTTGTGAATTACGCTGTAAATTGAATAAAATATACTGAGTGGCATAGAAATCCGAACACCCAGTTTAAATGGTTTTATTTTAATAAAATTTTGTATAAGTACTTAATGAAGCATAATAAGTAAATGATAACAATTACAAAATTATTGCATTGGTTTAAAGCCCTTTACCTTTAATAATGTGTGGATGCACCTCGATGTGTTACGCATTCTCCAACGCGCCTAGGCATGTTTCTGATCAGGTGGTCCATGTCCTCCTGTGGTACCTCATTCCAGGCAACCACCAACTCTTCTCGAAGAGCTTCTAGAGTCTGAGGAGGACGTTGCAAATTGTGCAATCTCCTACCCATCATATCCCACACGTGCTCAATTGAGGATAAGTCGGGAGATCTTGGTGGCCATGGTAACAATGTGACATCATTACGTTGAAAGAAGTCTATTGTGACTCTTGCAACATGTGGTCGGGCATTATCTTGTTGGAAAGTTGGATTTGCCAGAGTGTCAAGATAGGGTAAAAGATGGGGTTCTAGAACTTCTTTGATATAACGCTGCGCGTTCATGTTACCTCTGATGAAGATTAAAGGTGACCTGGAGCCATAAGCTATAGCACCCCAAACCATAACTCCAACAGTGTGATGAACATGTCTTTCAACAAAAAACTGTGGATTCCTCCTTTCACCACGTCGCCTTCTAACCCTGGCTCGACCATCGTGCATGCCTAAACAAAATCGAGACTCGTCACTACAAAGACAATACTGTTCCATTTCTGATCACAGAGTGACCGTTGTCTGTACCACTCAAGGCGATTACGTCGGTGTTCTCGAGTTAAAGGAGGACCCAGTGTGGCCGGTATGAAAACAGGCGAAAACTTCTCATTCGTCGGTAAACACTTCGCATGCCAATAGGTCTTTCGTGTTCTGCAAACCATTCATTTGCAGTGGACCTGGTAGTGGAGAAACGATCCCTTAAGGCCAATAATCTTAGGCGGCGATCTTCACGGTCTGTTGTTCTACGGCGGCGTCCAGTGCCCCTTGTTCTTTGCGTACGGCCTTCTTGAAGCCATGCCTGACAACACCTAACCACAGTGTCTACACTTCTTTGCACTCTAACTGCAATTTCCCGAAAAGAAAGTCCAGCTTCCCGAAGTCCCACTATACGGCCCCTAACAAACTCACTAAGTTGACGAAATCGTACAGGTCTTCGTACTCTAGGCATCGTAACCAATCATAAAGAATGTCAACAACCAAAATCCGCCAAATTTGGATCTTTACTGCGACTGCAATATTCATTTTTAGATCGTTAGTGAATTAAAAAAAAACAGTATAAAAACCGGAATGTCGAACTGATAAGGCTAAAAATGTTATCAATTGTTATTTACAGTAAGATAAATAAATTAACTAAATTTCATTAAAATAAAACAATTTAAACTGGGTGTTCGGATTTCTATGTCACTTGGTATATGTCTTCACATCTCTTGATATTCATTGACGACCCTTTATCCTTTACGTATATATGGTGATAAATTCTATCCATCTAAATATCTTAAGTTAAAGTATACCGCCATAACTTTAACTATTCCCATGCCATTTCTATTTTCAAATGCATTTCAACCACTTCACACAATCTCACCGATAAACCCCGTGCCCTACTGGCTCAGTTGTCTACTCGTTACTTTTCCTCAACCGAATACCAACAATTTTCCTACAAATTATTCCAGAAAATATCATCTGGCAACACCGCGAAGAAAATCCTGAATGGATTTACGTTTCACAAATATTACAGCAATTCATTCTGCGCTTTTGGTCTGAACAGAAATGAATGTGAACTGAGCTTCTGAATTTCGGGTAAGCGCGGTGTTTTCGGCCGGCGGCGTCTTTTGGAGTTTTCGAAATTGTTTCGGAACTATGGATAAAGTTTTATGGCTTGTTTGGTGGTTAACTGGAATGTAAATAAGGTAAGATATTTATGTAAATAATTATATTTTTTTATATACAATATTAGTAATATAATACAGGGTGGCCCACCATATTCGACACGGTCTGTAGCTGGATAACCATGATTTAAAAAAAAGTAAATACTGAAACATATACAGATCGGATAAGACCACAGTATAAAATTATTTTAGTTTATACAGGTTGTCCCAAAAAGTGTGACGTATCAAAGTTATATTTTTTTAAATAAAACACCCTATATTTTATGACGGTTTTAGATTCTACTTTAAAAATATCTCAAGTTTGTTTTTAGTATTAAGTGTCTAATTTTATTCGTTTTTGTGATATTTGATTTTTTTGAAAAATGCAGAGGTAAAATTAAATTGATTTTACTTTAACACTTTTAATTCAGCTGAAATAAGTGTTATTGGAAGTAGCATTATAAGCAACTAATGAATTTTTTTTTCTGTGAATTTTAAAAATAGTGGCAGATAATATAAAATATTTTAATTTTGTGCTTTTTTCCAACAAATTTACATTTTGCAATAACGGCTTAGTAAATAGTCATAGCTATATCACAGCCTACTTACATTTAAATAGACATTTGGAATAAAAATATGTTAAAACGGAATTTACTTAAAAAGTATAAAAGATAGGTATAGGCAACCTATACACCATTTGAAAGAGCATTTGGTTTGTCTTCATGTGGTGTAAAAAATACAGGGTATTTTATTTAATATAAGAAAGATATTGCTATTTGACTTTCTAAAAATTGAAATTATTTTTTGATCACCCTGTATAATCTATGATCCCGATATGACCTACGTATGATAACCCAGACTTTTCCAAATCTTGTAACAAATTTTAAAGTTTAAGGAGTTTATATTGTTAAAATAAAATTAATTTAATTGTACCCCTGCATTTTGAAAAAAAGTCTAATACCACAAAAACCAATAAAATTAGACACTTGGTACTGTTAAAAAACTTAAATTATTTTTTTATGAAGAATCTAAAACCGTCATAAAATATAGGGTGTTCCTATTAAAAAATATAACTTTGATACGTCACACTTTTTTGAGACATCCTGTATAGAGTAAAATAATTTTATACTGTGGCCTTATCCGACCTGTATATGTTTCAGTATTTACTTTTTTAAAAACCCCATGGTTTTTGAGACATCCTGTATAGAGTAAAATAATTTTATACTGTGGCCTTATCCGACCTGTATATGTTTCAGTATTTACTTTTTTAAAAACCCCATGGTTATCCAGCTACAGACCGTGTCGAATATGGTGGGACACCCTGTATACAGAATACAAAAAAAATGGACATAAACTAATATTAATTTATTTAATCAGTGCCAAATAAATTATTTTTTATCTCATAATGGTAATTTAAAATATTTTATAACGTAGCTGTGTACCAGATTTCATTAAAATATTTATCACAGACATTATAAAAAAACAATATTTTTTAAAGTCTGCCACCTGTTTCTTAAAAAGTAAGGACATTAAAAACAAAAGTTAATTTAAACAAATATGAAAGCCGTAATTTTTAAAACAACCCGTATGTATTTTTGGTAATTTTCTAGAAACCTGCGGCAACTCCGGTTTTAACGAAATTTGTTATACGGGAGTTTTATGGGGCGCTGATCACGAATCTGAAAGATTTTTTGGCGGAAACATTTCGTTCTCGAGATATTCATCATCAAAGTTCAAATTTGAACTATGCTCATTTTCACTATATTCCCTCTTCTTTTTGCACACAATTCTTGATTTAAAGTTAAAATTCCGTTATTCTACGTTTTTTACATTATTTTTGCATTAAATTGCGTGGCTTTTCTTTGATAATGCGGCAACCATACATACACCTAGGGCTTCATGGCACACTGGGATTGAAATGATTCAAAGTATAGCTATGCAATTTAATGCAAAAATAATGTAAAATACGTAAAAAACGGGGTTTTAAAAGGTGAAAATCAAATATTCTGTGCCACTTTAGCTTTAAATCAAGAATTGTGTGCAAAAAGAAGGGGGAATTTTGTAAAAATAGTATAAGTTAAATTTCAACTCTGATGATGGATATCTCAAGAACGAAACGTTTCCGCCAAAAAATTCTTTCAGATTCGTGATTATCACCCCAAAAACCCCTGTATACCAAATTTCATTAAAATCGGAGTTGCCGCAGGTTTCTAGAAAATTACCGTATTTTTTTTCTTAAAATACTTAAATATAAAAAAATGTTTACGTGTGTTCTATGCTAATAAATAAATGCCTAAAATAATCCAAATAATAAATCATTGCGGTGAGGAAATAATCCCTGGTAAGTAAAAACAGCATTTAGAAAAAAATTATATATATCTTCGACAATCATAACTTTTTAAGAAGAAATAAACCTTCCCGAGATAAATGTCCAAGTTTTTTAAAAACTTTAAAAACCATTGAAATCCTTAATACCGAATATGTGGTGCTCAACTTTAAAAATAAAATTTAAATAAAGTTATAAAAGAATGGACATTTAAAATTATCCTAAAATATTGACCTTTACAATAAACAATAAATAATTAAATACAGAAAGAACGATATTAAAAAATACAAATCAAAAAAAATATATCTTAAAAAATATAGCAGATATTAAAAATAGAAAAAACTTTTTTTTAATGGCTACTAAATAACACTTTGTAATTAAAAAACAAAAAAATATTTTTGTGTTGAATGGCGCTCTAAAAAGTTTTTGTAAAAAGGACTTTTTAACACCATGTAGAATAAAAACAAGAAATTTTGAATCTCGTCTGTACCTTATTCACGTCCTTTTTGACACCATCACCAACCTGTTGTAAACGGCCCTGTCCTGCTTCTTTGGTATTTTGAATCCAGTTTTGTATTTGATTTAGTTCCTTTTCTCTTTTTTTTAATCTTTTCAT
The DNA here is from genome assembly GCA_014170235.1 of Listronotus bonariensis. NCBI lineage: Eukaryota > Metazoa > Arthropoda > Insecta > Coleoptera > Curculionidae > Listronotus > Listronotus bonariensis. Next base: position 35,064 of record JACEGR010005612.1, read on the forward strand.
TACTTTTTACCCATCACTTATACCAAATAACTTCCTGACTGTGGCTTACTTCAGCCTTATATACCTAATTTACCTATTCCATACAATTCTAAATACAACATAACAACTATACACTACTGTAATTTAACGCGCTATCATGTAACAATTAATACTTGTCATTTACAAGAATCGTATCAGTGGGTATAGAAGGAACAGTTTAAAAATGTAAATTCGGTGCTCTTTGATAAGAAAAAAATCCCAAAAAAAGTTTAAAGCAAATAAATCGGCATGCTTGACTTCGCGGCCGCCTTTGCTATATTTCTTTTATAATATGCCGGTTGATGCAGCTGGTCATCGCACTATGGGATAGAAATTAATTTTTTTAGTCAAAATTCTAAAACTTACCAATCTAACTTAAAATGAGGTGCTTTTTACTATAAAAATATTATAAATTATAATAAATGCTTTTAGAAACCTAAAACCTATTATATGTTATTATAAATTTACACCCCCTTAACATTATTATTTTTTATTGTACAAATAAATTAAAATGTCAGCTTGTTTGGTTAATTCGGTAGTATTTTAATCAGTAATCCGATGATTATTATCTTATATGATATACAGGGTACGACAATAGGTATGATTTTTTAAATGGAATACCCTGAATATTATATCACCACCAAAAAATACTACATTTGATGTGTCTATCTCAATTAGTTTCGGAAATATGACCATCCACATCTGAAACATAATTTTCAATTATTCTTAGAAGCGTAATAGAGATACATCTTTCCAACTTTCTTTATTTTTTTACGTATAAAATAAATTAAAAAACCCGGTTTTGTCGGGTAGATTCTGTAGAATCCATATCTTTCATCAGAATGCTTTTATCTTTTAGGATATACAGTGTAGGACAAAACATATTAATTTTTAAAATGGAAAACCTTGTAAATTATAAAAAAATCTTGTATCTGTTCTTATACTCAGAAGTAGCAAAAAGTAGGAAGGCAATTGTAAGTACAAAAACTGATAAAGAAAAAGGTAATAAAATATTTGACAAAAGTAGCGAGACTTCGCGAGACTGCATCGGAAACACAACAATAGCTCTTATTATTTAAACTCTTTTACTTTTTTAGTAAATAAGGCTAATAATAAACTAAGTAGATTAAATGTTGTATATTTATGTTTACTTAAAATACATTTTCAAGTTTTTTATTACCCCAATAGAAGTCGTCATAATAGGTTATAATTTTGCGTACATGTAGTTTGGAGTATCTACTTTAAAATACACAGCATAAGCCATTAAAATTTCAAAGTTGCTTTTTGGCCAAAATAATGTATTTCTATCCCATAGTGTATCGGCGCGTCGCTGTAAAGGACATTTTGTACAAAGGCGCCGCTTTGTATAAAATAGTCCGATTGCAGGCGGCCTTTTTATGTTTTTTTGTATTATTTTCAAAGGGTACCGAATTTGCGCTTTTAAAATGTTCTTACTATATGCTTAGTTAAATCTTGATAATTAGTGGACACCTTTATAAAACCCATCGAAACTTGATGGGTTCAATCTAGTCTTTATTAAAATTTTGTGAAATTTTTCCAACCGAATAATGACTTATCGGGCATCACAAACTCGGTGCCCAGCCTTTAAGGTTAAAAATTACATTTTTATGTTGATAAAATGAATAATAATTAAAGATTTATAGGACCGATGATATTTAAACGACGAAAATAATTTTGATTTTTCTAGATATACATTAGGGTAATTTAAAAAAAACAAAAGTTTTTTTCTTTTCTCCAATAAGCTAAAAAGTTTCGTTTTAAAGTCAAAAAATACCAGTTAAAATTTGAGCCCTTAATGAAGGGTTTCCCACCAGGAACTGCTGCGATCGATTTCTCGAAAAGTACGCTTTGGAAAATTTTGAAATTTTGGTAACAATATAAAGTCAGTGGGGGACATAGAACTAAAATATTTTGACAGCTCTACCACTTCCAGGTTATACAGGAAGTTAATGTTAACTTCCTTATTTTAAATGGAACACCCTATATAATAATTATTTTTAGATTCTGCGTAAAATTCTAAACATAGTTTATGTGTAATATTCTATACCTAAGTCCAACCGTTTTTGACTTATTTTAAATTTTATGTCAAAAATGACGTTTGCAAGCCATTACATAACCATCAATTTCTTCTAAACAAAAGCCTTTAGTATAAGTTGGGGTTGGGACCTTGTAAAGAAAGAACTTTTTAGTAGACTGTATCGATATTTTTACAATTAGTAAATAAAGGTTGAAAATCATCACTACAAAAACCTTAAAAGTAATTTTTTTAATGGAAACCCCTATCTTTTCATTACCTTATCCTATTAGGCATTAAAAATAAGGGTAAGTTTGTATAAGGATGTCTATTCTAAAAATTTATAGTTTTCGAAATATTAACGATTTAATATTTATCCATTCTAATAATGCATTTAAGTACGGGTAGGTACGGGGTAGTTAGTTGGCTGTGACGCCGCATTTTGTTGTCACGGCCAACTGGAAGCAAGGCTAAGCCGTATTTAAAAGCATTGTTAGAATAGATAAATATTAAATTGTTAATATTTCGAAAACTATAAATTTTTGAAATGGTCATTCATTTACAAGCTTATCGCTATTTCTGATGCCTAATAGAATAAGGTAAAAAAGATGAGGGTTTCCATTTAAAAAAATTGGCTTCTAAGTTTTTTGTCGTAATAATTTTCAACGATTATTTGTGACCACTCTGTATTTATAAATTGTAAAAATATCAATACAGTCTGCCAAAGTAGTTCTTTCTCTACGAGAAACCCAACCCCATCAACTTATATTAAAGGCTTATGTTCAGAGGAAATTGATGGTTAGGTAATGGGTTGTAAACGTCATTTTTGACATAAAATTTAAAATTAGTCAAAAACGGTTGGACTTAGGTATAGAACATAATACATAAATTAAGTTTATAATTTTACGCAAAATCTAAAAAGTAATTAATATATAGGGTGTTTCCTTTAAAATAAGGAAGTTACCATTAACTTCCGGTATAACCGGGAGTGGTAGAGCTGTCAAAATATTATAGTTGTATGTCCCCACTGACTTTATGTTGTTACCAAATTTTTCAAAATGTTCCAAAGCCTACTTTTGAGAAATAGATCGCAGCAGTTCCCGATGGGACACCCTGTATTAATATTTAGATAGTCCGCATCGCGTTTTTCTATTTCCCATAAGAATATCACGGGAAATTATATTTTAAACCGTCCGATTTTTATTGTTAGCCTGTGGTGTGTCATAAATAAAATTCGTAAATCTGCTTTTGTAAAAAGATAAACGGTTTATAAAAATGGTTTTTACAATGTTTTGCGGAAGTTAATATTTTAAGAGTTATTCGGGACCAAAGTTTAATTTACTGCAAAATATCAATGTTTTTAATACATTACAGCAAATTTAATGATCTTATTCGAATAAATTATTAAAGAAATATCTCATTATCTTAAATTTAGTTTTTTAGAGAATAATTGTTAATAATTGTTTTGCAGTCATCTGAGAAAATCGAACTGTTTGAATGAATATCTTATTCTACATTAAAGTGTGGTATACGGCAACATCTGCTTTTCTGGCACCCAACAATGATTTAAAATTAAAAATAATTAATAGTTTAAAAAAACTAAAAAACACGCTTTTATATGCAACCGAACTAAAAATTAGAAAATAATTTTTCATTAAAAAAATATTGTCATTTCATAGTAAAAAGCGTGGGGTGCATTTTACTATTTTTTCATAACTTTTCCATCATAGATATTTGCAAATATAATAATTATAACATTTAATATATTTATCACCCCACGCTTTTTACTATGAAATGACAATATTTTTTTAATGAAAAATTATTTTCTAATTTTTAGTTCGGTTGCATATAAAAGCGTGTTTTTTAGTTTTTTAAACTATTAATTATTTTTCATTTTTAGTTTCTGCTACTCTTGACAAAATGGCGAAAATTTTTTTAATGAACAAGAGTGGCAAATTTTAAAATTTTTCCAACAGATTGCAACTCACTAAAAATTTCTTCTTCATTAAGGAGCAAAGTTTAAAATTTTGCCAACAGATGGCAATCCAGGCAATGTTTGGACCGTTGCCAATATATTGCAACCCACTAAAAATTTCTTCTTCATTTAATAGCAAAGTTTGAAATGTTGCCAACAGATGGCAACCTAGGTGTTGTTTTTATATTTTTATAATATAATGGAATTTTTTTTCCTGGCGATCCAAAAAAGATAACGGGATACTGTTTGCAGATTATTGCATTGTCATGTTTCCTTAATACGTGTGCAAAGTTTCAAAGAAATCGAATAGCTGGAAGTTGGTTAAAATTAGGCTCAAAGATTCCGTTACAAACATAGATAGATAGTTACAACCCAAGTTAATAAAAGCGTGTTAAAAAAGAGAGATTTGCTATGATGGTATTGATGCGGCAGTTTAAGTTGTCATAGTTTTCTTTTTTAATCCTAAAAAATTATTTAAATTGTAATAGGCTCTTTTAAGTAAAATTGTTTTAGCATATTTTTAAATTTCTGTATGTTTTTAATATTTTTTATAGAATTTGGTGAATGATTAAATAACTTTTTTGATTTATCAATTATCGATTTTTTATTCATATTTGAATGTGGTATAAGTAGATCAATGCAGGAGTTATTTCTAAAATTATATAGAGTTTTCATTATAATTACACCAATATTTTTTATATATTTAACAAACAGTTTTCAATATAAAAATAGATGTCAGTGTTAATATTTTATATTTAATAAATAACGGTTTGCAAGATTCCCTAGATTTGATTTTGCAATAGTTAAAAACTGAGCTTAACAGATTTTGACTAGAGTTTCCCCAGAAACAAATAACATATCTTATTATTGATTTAATTATTACTAAATAACTAGTTTGCAGTAGTGGAAAATCAAGTTTAGTAGAAAGAATTCTAAGAGCATAACAACCTGAGCTATTTTTTTACATACATTTTCAATATGTTCTGAAAAATTAGAGTTTTTATTTACATAAATACCAAGAAATGTAGTAAATGAAGGATTAATAATAATTTCATTATTTAAAGTGATATTATCAAGGTTACACCTAAATGTCAATATATTTTTTTATTTATGTTAAAAGAGAGTAAATTTGAAATTAATTGTTTAATTATTAAAATATCTTTTTGATATTTTTGTTCAAAGGATGTGTGCAATTCATTGTAATTGATATAAAAACCGCAACTAAATAGAATATATTGGCAAAACCTTGCCTTTAAAATTGAAAAAAATAAAAGAATTCGGTCGTGTTTATGTATCTCTTAAAATATTACCGAATTTACCTAAAAATTATTTTAAAATCGTAGGAATTACATATACTTTTGAAGGCACGAAAGCAAATGTTTTAACAACATATTTATTTACTGTTTTTATTGCAACAACGATGAATTAAGATGTACGCCATTCAGTATTAAAATAATCATTAATCTACATAATAAATGTTTTTTTTATGAAAAGTGTTTTACATTGTTGGACGGACCAAAAAAACCCCGGTATACCAAATTTCGGTAAAATCGGAGTTGCCGCGGGTTTCTAGAAAATTACCAAAAATTATGGTCCTATTTTAGTTTTTGAGGTAGGCAAGAAAATTTTAAAAAATAAACTTTGGAGCTCTCTAATAAAAAAGTTTTAAAAGATAAAATCGCCCTAACGCCATTGGATAAATAAAAACCCTTAATAAAACCGAGTTAAATATACAAAAGCCACTTTTTTTTCGAAAAATGCTTTGTAATTTTTTTTTCTGGAGATAATATGAAAAAAGAAAATATAAGAATTAAATTGTCTAAAAAGATTAACGTGGATTTGCTGGACTTTAATCTGGTATAAAGAAACCCACAACAGAGAAACTAGGTTTGTTAAAAAGTATCAAAGGGCTGAGTATTAACGTCTTTCTCTTTTCTCTTATCTGCAGTTGAATCGCTAACTGCCGAAAGGGGACATGTCACATTTTTTAGAAATATTTAGAAGACACAAAAACTGTGTAACTTATTTTAAAAATGTATTAGGCTTTAAATTTTTTACATTATACACATAACGACACATAAAGAAATCAATTTAATTTTTTTTAGCTTGGCGTAGCTGTCATTTTGGATTGATGAACATGTCCCCTTTCTGCAGTAAAGGGGAACTGAAATAGTCCATTTTTATATTAAATAATTCTGTTTTTAACAAAGAGGTTTCGTACAACTTATAAAATGGTTTATTCAATGTCACATTCTCTGTCGGCGGTTGGTCATGTCAAAATTTATTTCCAAAATGGTTTATTTCTGTGTAGTCGTGCAGAGTGTAAAATCTCTTATGTTTAATAAGCTGCTTTTTATTAAACCAAAATCTTGGTGACAAGGCATAAAGGAATATCCTCTTATTGGAACATATACTTCTATCTGTTCAAATCGCCATTGCTGAATCAAATTCTTTAAGAACCGGATCATACAGTGGTGTTTTTGTTTTATCCACAATAATTATCACAAAAATATAAACAAATTATACATCTGTAACTCGCCTTGATCAAGGTAATGCTTCAAAAATAAAGACACTTCGTTTGCTCATTTACCTGTTTTTCCCCTTCATAGCACGTCATATTTTTTTATTTTAAATCGTGAATTCCAAAGTTACATCAAAGAATACTCAATACATAAACCCCACAAGTGAGATTTCAGCGTACCCTAAAAAATTTTAGTACCTACCGCGACCAACAGATGGCGAAAGTAGTACGATGTCGCTTTGCTAATACTATTATCATCAGAAATTGATAGCAGTTGCTGACGAGCAGTCGGCCCGATCAGTTAGAGTGAGGATATACGCAAAATTTAATAAAAATAAAATCCCCGATAAATGGATCCAGTATCCACAAGATTATTAAATTTATTATTTCAGAATAGGATATATCGATGCGTTTTTAAACATCGTAAGCGACATTCACCAATTTTACGGGAAACGATTTTTCCTTCCTATCGCCTTATTTTTAAAGAAAAACCGAGATCTGAATGTTTTTATTTTAGATTTCTTCTTAATTTGAATTACAAAACAAAAATATTTAACATTTAATGTCAAAATTTTCAGAATCTCCTAAAAAAGCGTAAAAATTTTAAAATTCTAAACATGAATAATAGTTAATTTTTAAATTTTTTATTTTTATTTAATTTATCTTGACAACGGTAGCAGACTTGCCACCAAAACGTCGATTTTTAGTTCTCTATTTACTTGCTTTATTTTTTTGGTTTTTTGGTACTATTAATTTATTTTTTGGCATGTACCCAAATAACTACCATTAATTAAATGAACCGCCGAACCAATATAGAACATATCTTCATCTGAAATAAAGCCAATGAAAAAAACTTTTCCCGTAAAACTGACGAATGTCGCTTACGATGTTTTGTCAAAAACCCATCGATATATCCTATTCTGAAATCATAAATTTAATAATCTTATGGATACTACCATTTATCGGGGACTTTATTTTGCCTCTAACTGATTGGGGCCGACTGCTCGTCAGCGACTGCTATCAATTTCTGACGGTAATCAGTATTAGCAAAAGCGACATCGTACTACTTTCGCCATCTGTTGGTCGCGTGTAGGTACTAAAATTTTTTAGGGTACGATGAAATCTCACTCTAGTGGGGTTCTATGGATTGGTATTCTTTGGTTACATACAGTGAGCTCGCGAAATTTATCCCAGAAAGTAGGTATCTCCCGGACGTACCCCTTTTCTGCGGTAAATGAAATTTTTATTCGGTACACACAGACAAGCCTGTTAATGCAATAAGTACTGTTTCTGCTGTAAACGATGTATTTAGCTCTGAAGACCAGTACCAGTAAAATACATAAATGTCAATTTTGTAAAAAAATGGACATGTGTTTTTATGAAAAGGAAAATTCCGTTTTAAAATTTTAAAAATTAGTAGCCGTTTCGAAATTATCCGAAAAAAAAACAAATATCGCTAAACAGTTTTTATTTTTTCCTTAGTTTGTTTAAAGTGATATCCTAAAACAAATATCACATTATCATTGCCACTTTCCAATAATCTCATTAAATTTAAGATGTAACGTTTTGTCTTTAGCCGCCATTATCAACTTTGTTTAATCCAAAATACGTCTTTTTCTACATGCCATTCCGGCTCGTTTATAATTTTAGGAGAATTGTAACTATTTTTCTCGGAAAATGATAGGCGTGGTTACAGCTGTTTATTTTGATTATTGGTGTAAAGTTCTTAGGCATAATTTAATTTCAGTGCCCAAAATTATCAGCTTTAACTATCTCAGTTGCTAGGATACGTTTTGAAAGCAGATAAGTTTTCATTCAATTCGGGAACGTTTCCAAACCACATGATTTGTTTAAGTCCGGCAATGCCTAATGGTTAAATTTTATGGCAGATATTTCAAAAAATTATCCACTTAATCTTTGAAATAAAAAAAAAAAGGTTTTTCGCAATATTAACGAAATATTTACTGAAACTTTTCAACTCCTATCTGCATTTAAAATATTATTATGTATGCAATTGATATTGCGTAGTCTTATATACCTTTATTAAGAAATTAATTTAAATAAACTGCTAGAAAAGGCCCTGTAACTCGTATTTTATTTCTAAATCCAACGACATATCACACTTTACATTTATGCGACAATTTGAACCAAAAACCATTAATTACTATTTCGCCATTTAAAATTATCATTTTATTTTAAACGTTCAGGGAAATTTCCGTTCACAGGTAATTTCCATTTTTTTTATGACAAAATACAATAAAGTTGATGGGGACGTTTGATTTTTTAATATGTATTAGTAAATGTACGTAAAAACATTAATTCTTGTAACTTCCTGGTTAAATTATAAAAAAAAAATAAAAGAATAATATATAGTAATTAAAAAAAAAATCATACTTACCTTTAAATAAAAATTTCCACAAATGCTTGATATAAAATCGTAATTTTTCATGGTAAAATAGTGAATGATGGTTTTTCGATTCGAAACGTCGCATAAATGTGTGTAAATAAGTGTAATATGTCGTTGAATTTAGAATTAAAATGCGAGTTTATTAAGTTTAAAATTAAATACTCTGCCTATTTAAAAAACAAAGTTGATGATGTTGGCCTTAAGACGAAACGTCTGATCCTAAATTTAAAGACACCATTTTATAGAGAGGAAAAAGGGCAATAATACGTACATTTCTTTTAAAATATCTTTTTAAATTAGCTGAGCCAAGCTTCAATTCTTTCCGAATAATTCCGAAACTGCTGTAGATTTTTAAATTTTTAAAACGAAATATTGGTAAGCGTAGCAATGCGCAACTTAACCCCAATTTTACCAATCTTATAGTTCAAGAGCCCGTAAGCGGCAGACCTTCGTTATTTTGTAAAAGCTGAAAGTTTCTCATCGCATGCTCTTAACAAAGTAGAAGCGATGGGAGCGTATAAAGTTTGACTCATAGTGGCTTTGGCAGGTATCAGGTACCAAACGTTAATGAATTAAAACTTAACTTTCGTCATTTGGTAAAAACTGAATTTTAAATATTTTACTTGGGTACCTAGTAGAAGATATTTTCTCAATCGCCAGATACTTGACAGTTCCAACCTCTTGGCACACAAACGTTTTGTGGTGGCCCCATGGTTCCAGAAAGTCCAATATTTATGTTATTTAACAAGATATAATAGAAAGTCTTATATAACAAAAATGACGAAAGTTGTGTTTTAATTAATTAACCTTCGGTACCTGCTAAAGCCACTATGGGTCAAACTTTATAGTCTTCCATCGCTTTTACTTATGTTGGAAGCATTCGCTATTATATCCAAAGCTTCTGACCAGGTCTGGCATGCCGTACTTCTTAATAAATTTCCCTCCTATAGTCTTTCAACTAAACTCTGTACTTGGCTCTCTAGTTATCTATCTGATCGTCGTATATCAGTTATTGTGGACGGCCATTCTTCAAGCTTTCACCAAGTAAATGCTGAGGTGCTTTTGGGCTCAGTTCTGACACCAACATTGTTTCTTCTTCACATCAATGACCTCTCATGTTCACAGCTAATTCCATTTATAGTTTTGCCGACGATAATAGCGTTTACCGCAGTTTTCAGGTTTCCAAACCAATCTCTAAACCTGATTTTGAAAACAAACGGGACCAAAAAGTGTTTTTTCCCTTCTAATTAATACACTTTGTATGTGTCCCAAATCCGACCTCCCTTGGAATATTGTTCTCATAGCATTCGTGATTCCATTTAAAGAAGAGCTATTCTGCCTCATTAATGATCCTTCACTTACAGAAAGGCTTCCTCTCTTGTCCATCGTCGGGCTGTGGGGGACTTATCGCTTTTTATAGGTACTTCCATGGCTTTTGCTCAGAAGAATTGTCCAGTATAGTTCCTCCACTCACGGTTCCCAACAGAGAAACTCGTGGTTCCGCGCGTATGCTGCATCCCTATACGGTCCAACTGGACAGGCCCCGAACTTCTCAATTTGTTCGTTCTTTTATCCCTAGAGTTTCTAGAATGTGGAACCTGCAGCCCGCGGAGGTCTTTCCTTTCTCCCCCAAATCTTCAAGTATTTAAGTGCCGTGTCAACAAACGCCCTCTTACCTCGCTTAAGACACCCACGGTACGTTAGTATTTAGGCTTTTAGCCTTCGTGGTTTCTCCAAAGATAAAAAAATGACGCTAATAATCTTTTAGCTTTTACAAAATGACGAAGGTCTGCCGCTCACGGGCTCTTACTCTAACATATCTTACGTTCCCGAAGTAGTGGCCCTCCAATTTGTAACAGCCGTTAGGTCACATTTTCAGGCTTAATGCTTAAAAAATTATGCTAAAATACTTAAACAAATTATGCCAAATAAAAACCTTTGCAAAATCTTTTATTCATAATGAAATTATTTGTATTTTAAAACCCGCATCACCTAATGGTACACGATACACATTTATTTTTTTAGAAAATTTTATATTTACATCTTGATAAAATGTATATTAATAAGGGATTTATAAGACTGAAATATTCAAACGGCTACAATAATTCCGATTTGACAAGATTGGATTATGGTTTTGTTAGATTTGCTTTTAAGCTAGACGAATTGCGAACTTTTCTGGAAAACTGAAATGCAAGATACATAATTTAGATATCGTAAATCCCACTTTAAGAACACAAATTTAAAATGGTGACATATACATTATTACGGGGTCTTACCTTAAACAAAAACTAATATAAAACATATTTTTAAGCTACTGAAAATTTATGAATAACAAAAACAAATAGCCTTTGCTTCACAAGGGGCACCTACATACATTGAGTTTATCTGAAGTTAGACACCAAGTAAAATAGTAACGTAAGTGGGTGTGCACAGTTTTTATGTGTGTTTACAGACTAGTGCGATTCAGAATTTTCGGTGCGGTAAGATCGAGTGCACAACACGGAACGTGTTTTGCCTTGCGTAAGTAATTTCATAACATAATTTTGGACATATTTTATGGCCAGTTACTATTTTTTGGATTAATTATTGTTATTTAATCCTAATTATAATAATAGAAAGGCACTAATTTAATGTGTAAATTAATATAGATAAATACAGTTTTTCTATTTTAATTTTTTTAAATAATTAGCATGTAATGGAGCAGATTCATAAACAAATATATGGGGCACATTCATACTGTATAATTGTACCCCTGGCTCTTCATAAATATTTTTTTAACCACTATTTTTGTTCCACCGACGATTATAGTTGTAAATATTATATAAAGTAGTTTAAGTTTCATTTTTACGGAAAAAATCAGGGTGCTTTATGAACTTTTTGTCTTTGGATGCCAAGGGATCAGTTAATTTATTAGACATAGTGATGATATTACTATAGATCTTAAGTCATAATCTGTTAATAACATAGGCATATTAATTTTAGGTTTTGTAAGTTAAGGTATCTTTGTGTTAACTAGAGTTTTTTTATTTGATATAATTAATAATGTATAAGCAATATTTTTTACATTTTGAATTGTTACTTTTAATTAATATAACTGACTAAAACAAAAAATGTTATTAAGTGTCTTTGGTAGATAACCATACATGTAACGTAAAGACGTTTAATCGACACTCTGTTCACTATTCGTTACTTATGTTCATATCACGAAACTATTGCGATGTTAAAATAGGTATTAACAGATTTGGATAAAACTCTGCTTTTAATTTTGAATTTTACTATTTGTTTTGTATGTTAAAAAATGTATTTGTGTTTTTTTATAAGTATGGTATAAAACAATAATAAACAATAGTTATGACGAATTAATAGTGATGTTAAATGTGCCCCTTCGGTTGGTATGAATGTACCCCACTAATGGGGTACATTCATACATTTGGTTTTTTTGTAAAGGTCTTATGGAAGCTCGCGCATGTAGATTTTCAATAATATTAAAGTTCTACTACAATATAAAATAGTTAAGCTACTAGTGTGTCATAAATTGAAAAGAGATATACCTAAAACACGGCATTCCACAAGGCAAAATATAAAAACGTATGTCCCTAAAAGTTTTGGCACAAAACTCATTGTCTTTAATTTTAACAAAAACAAAATAATATCAAGTTGCCTTTGAAAACAAAAGTTTATTTACTTTATTTACTGTCAGTTGAGATTTATTTATTTTGAAGTTTTCGCTTTAAGATGTCGTATAAATTAGAAATAAGAAAAGTATCTACAAGTTAGTTGGGCGGATACCCAAAGCTGAAATCTGTCGAATATTCCAGAATGAAAACATTTCACGCAGAACCATTTATAGAACAATAGCGGAGTGCGAGCAGGGAATACCATGTCTGAATCTCCCAAAAAGTGGAAGACCACGTGCATTTACCGCACAGAGGTCAGAGAGATTGGTGAGAAGAGCAAAAAACCAGATTGGAATGTCAACGAGGAGACTGGCTAGGCAATACAGATCTTCTAAGAGTACGATATCGTTGGAATTGAGGAGGAATGGTCTTAAATATCGAAAGAGACGTAAGTGCCCCAAATACTCTCAAGCGCAGCTTCTTCGTATACCAAGATGTTGTAAAGACAATGAGTTTTGTGCCAAAACTTTTAGGATGGAAAGTTTAAACGAAGAAAACAATTCCGTTTTGACAAGACTGGATTAGTGCTCTGTTAGCATAGCTTTTAACTAGACAAATTGCAAATCTTTCTGGAAAAACGAAATGCAAGATACATAATTTAGATATGGTTCGACTATAATAAATTCCATTTTAAGGACACACGTTTAGAATAATGACATTCATATACCTTAAAAATAAGTCTTACCTTAAACAAAAACTAATATTAATATTATTTTTTAGCTGCTGAAATTTTATGATAAAAACCAAATAGCTGTTGCTTCATCGAAATACAGAATATTGTTGTTTTAATAGAATAGCAGTGGCGGCTATTCAGGTGTAGTAAGTGAAGTGCCACTTCACCAAAAATAAATAATAAAACATAAAAAAACATATAACTATTATTCAATTCATTTTTCTCATTTCTATTCCTGATTTGTAAAATTCACGATGAAAATCTAGCATATAAATTACACCGCTGGCGCGAGTCGCTTTCCTCCTCTTTCGGCAACGCGACAAGTGTATTGCAAATATAAAACGGACCGAAGTATACACCTCATGCGGGGTTTTGTTTACGCTTTGACGCTCCGTTGCCATGACAACGCCTATACTTGCCGGTGGCCAGTATCGCGGGTGGAAGTATCAGGTGTATTGCTTGGTAAATCGCTAGCCTTAAAAGATAGTATAGGTTTTGGTCGTTGCGTTGGTTTTCACGTAGTATTTCGATTGTTTCCGTTTGAGTATTATTAGCGACAGTGATTTTTCACAGGAAGAAATTAAAGGACAGTACAGAGCACTTCTCTATGAAATATTAGATCATATTTTGATGGAAATGGAAGTAAGATTCGAAGATTGTTACAAACTACAATTTATTTGTCTTGCTGATACTGCAAAGTTTGGCCAGTATAACCAAACTTTTCCCACTGATTCTTTTCAAAATTTATTGGAGATATATGCCGAATCATTTCCAAAAAATTAGCGGCTCAAAAATAAACTTGACCTAATATTTGCTGATGAAAGTTATAGAAATATTTCATTGCAGCAGTTAGTGAAACAAGTTGGCGCAAATAAAGACATTTTTACCGAGGCGTATAAACTTTTTTCGCTAATTTTAACGATATCGTCGACAAGCGTGTCAGTGGAACGGAGTTTTTCTTGTCTTAAGCGTTTAAAAACTTTCTTAAGAAACACTATATCCCAAGATAGACTTTTATCTTTGGCCAATATTTCAATTCAAAAGGAGCTTCTACAGGAACTGATAAAAACTTAACCATTTTATGAATATATAATTGATAAATTTGCTGCATTAAAAGATAGAAGGATTGATTTGGTGTATAAAATTTAGGTAAGTTAAGATATTAAGACTTTTTACTTAGACTTTTGATAGTTGAGTATTTTCAATTTTGCTAAAATGGTGAATGCGCTTTTTTCCCTTCCTGCACTACACCTGTTTTTAGACCCGCGAGCCGCCACTGTATAATAGTTTTATTATGTTTACGTTTAAATTTTTATCATTAAAAATACATTCTTGAGTATATTTTTATGCAATTTCACTTGAAAAGATTTCTCAATGGTTTATATTTTTAGAATTACAGTACATTGGCTTTGTTGCTATAAAATTTATTATTTTATAATTTGAAATGCATACAGTGTGCTGCATTAAGTCTGTTGTTTTTAAATGTAAATTACTTTTGTTGGATGGTATATAATGTACTGGGTGTTTTATTTTTCGATGGTTTCTCGAAAACCGTAAGGAATATCAAAAATCTAATATGGGGCTCCTAATCTCTTTCTTTGAAAGAACAACTATAGTGATAATAGTTTATGGCTATTGCGATCTATCTCGGAGCTACAGGGTGATTTTTGGACTTTGCCCATTTTTATAATCTTTTTAATTCGTTTGCTATTAAAGTTGTGAAAAAACTTTAAATAGATTAATTGTTGTAGTTTTTTCCGTAGAATATTATGGTGTAATTAGTCTTTTTTCTATATTGGTTAGTTTTTGAGAAAATTATCTAACTTATGTTTTTCCTTATGGAACACCCTGTATATTTTTATCTGTATTTATTAAGGTTTACGGCCTAGGTTAAGTAAAACACTTTTTCATTTGTCAAGCTTTCGAGATATATTCAACTCTTCCTCAAGACATCTACAATAATTTAAAGAACAAAAAAAAACCATTAGTGGCTTTTTTAAGACTAAATTTATGATTACTACTCACCGAATCGGTTTTCTAATAGAAACAGGAAATTCTTATCTGAATCGGACTCATCTCCCGCTCACACAGACTATTTTCAAAGTTGCTTAATTGTATTTGTTACATTTGATGTGTAAAATCTTTCTCATGTTAATTTAGTTCTCCATTTTGTGGAATTATTGAAGTAAAAAGAAAAAATAAAAACTTACACGACTTGAAAAAAGAAACGGTAAAAGAACAATGTTTTTTGATTTAAATTTTAAGGAAGACAGAAAAGCCTGTCATGTGTGAGAGAGAAAGCGAAGTCTTAGCACTATTGTGTTCCATTTCAAACCACATGTCGCACCAACGTCAACCGGATCAGTTGAGAGTATCTTCATTCTTTTTTACCTTATGTGAAAGTGGTTCTATCTTTGTTTAGTTCACTCGATTACCATTGGTGCACCAGGTAATCCGATGAGGGAACACTACTAACTTTACCGATACATTGATCTTAATATATATCTTCCTAGAGGGAGTCTTTGACAAAGTACCTCAATATATGATTATGCTAGAGGGGAGGTCTTGGAACAAATGGTTCATTGAAATTATACGAATGGATCAATAATCATTAATCCATTTAGGTTAGTCTCTTTTGTTTGTTGCCAGAGTATCCAATGGATAAATTTTGCCTTTTTAGAGAAAGCCATGACTGAAAATGACAAAACAGTTTTTTTCAATACCTACTTTTTTTGATTTCGCTACCCTAACGAATAAGAAAGGCACTACAACAGAAAAAGAAGTTATATTTACTAAATAAAAATAAAAATTAAATAATTTAAAGCATTTAAAATCAAAAAATTCATATCTAAACTAACAAAAAACAAAAATTACAACAAAATTTTAAATTATAGTGTTTCATGATGGGTATTTATTTTATTTTCATTTAGTAAATTTTATATTTTTTCTGTAATAGTGCTTTTTCTATAATAGTATCATATTTTTTAAACTTGTCTATTATTGTTATGTTGTTTATTATAATTTTATTGCAAGTTTTCGATTTTTTTATAAAAAACTGCACAAACATTTACTAAAGTTTAGGTTGGTTTATTTAAATAAATTAAAAATATAAAAATTGATGTTTAATAAAATATTAAGCTGGAGTAGCGGAACCAAAAAAGTGAGTACCTATTGAAAAATACTGTTTTGTCATTTTCAATCATGACCTTCTATAAAAAAGCAAAATTTATGGAAAATGTCAATTCTCGGTAAAACTTTAAATAAAAAATACATATTTATTAAAATTTTTGAAAAGCCGAAAGAGAGCCTAATAAATACAGATAAAAATATACAGGGTGTTTTATAAAAATAAATACAAGTTGGGTAATTTTCTTAAAAACTAACAAATAAAGAAGAAAACTAATTAGACCACAATGTTTTTCGAAAAAACTACATAATTAACCTATTTAAAAGTTTTTCACTACTTTAATAGCAAACGAGTTAAATCACCCTGTAGCTCCAAGATGGATCGCAATAGCCATGAACAGTTTGCACTATAGTTTTCACAAAAAAGAGATCGGGAGTCCCATATTAGATATTTGACATTCCTTACAGTTTTCGAGATACCCCGTAAAACCATCGAAAATAAAACACCCTGTATACCTTTTCAGGGGTGGGAAAAGCGGCTATAGATTTTTAAATTTGTCAAAAAAATACTGTTGTTATTTCGGCTTGTGGAAATCGGCAGTTAATATATTTTTGTTATCTTTGAATTATTTTTCCTTACAATAAAAAAAAACAAAGCCACGCTCAAGAATATTAAGATGAGGTTAATTTTACAACTTTGTAGCCCTCCGCTTTCTTTACGTCACTCTAAAATTGTCATATATATATATATATATATATATATATATATATATATATATATATATATCCACAAATTTATGCACAAACACAATTTTTTAGCTGTAATGGAATGTATAGAAGTATTTTTGAAATTATGGAGTTTAATAAAATTTTGTATTATTATTTTTTTATCAATTACAAACTTTATTCTATACAAATTTTCCAAATGACATTTTGATTAAAAAGGAGAAATAAAAATAGCTTACTCTTGGAAGAAAATATTATTTTTAAGTTTTTAGAAACCCGGTATAGAAAATTAACATTTTCTTTTCGTAAATCATATTTTTTAAGAAGCCAAATTTTTTTTTATTAAGAATAACTTTTTGTCAAAAAATATTTTTTTCATCCATTTGTCCTCTTGTAAACCCCAGCTGTGTACGGTCTGTAGATTTAAAGGACCGGATATTTGAAGCATGAGGATCGGTATGGGCCAATTACACACTCTATTTAATATTAAACTAATATCAGCCAGTAGAGTGTGTCTGAAATTGATAGGAAATGTATTGGAATATTATTAACATTAAATACAGGGTGATTATTCTTATTTTTTTTTATCTTTGGACAAATTACGAAGGCTTAAAGCCTAAATACCTAACGTACCGTGGGTGTCTTAAGCGAGGTAAGAGGGAGTTTGTTGACACGGGACTTAAATACTTGAAGATTTGGGGTGGAAGGAAAGACATCCGCGGGCAGCAGGTGCCATAATCTAGAAACTCTAGGGATAAAAGAACGAACAAAGTGAGAAGTTTGGGGCCTGTCCAGTTGGACCGTATAGGGATACATACGCGCGGAACCACGAGTTTCTCTGTTGGGAACCGTGGGTGGAGGAGCTATACTGGACAATTCTTCAGAGCAGAAGCCATGGAAGTACCTATAAAAAAGCGATAAATCCCCACAGCCCGACGATGGGCAAGAGAAGGGAAGCTTTTCTGTAAGTGAAGGATCATTAATGAGACGAATAGCTCTTCTTTGAATAGAATCAAGAATGCTTAGGGCTGTGGGGGCCGCCATGCCCCAGATATGGGAACAATATTCCAAGGGAGGTCGGATTTGGGACACATATAAAGTGTATAAATTAGAAGCGGAAAAATACTTTTTGGCTCGAAAGAGAAATCCGAGCTTTTTGAAGCTGCCGTGGCTATAGATACAATGTGTTTATGCCAGTTAAGGTTACTTTCAAATGTGACGCCCACAAGATTGAAGGTGTCTTTGCTCTGTAAAACTTGGCCTCTCATAAGTAGAGGATGAGTATTGGATGACTCTTTCGCGACAGAAACATTGTGATTGTGTTTTGGATGCATTAAAATGGACGAGATTTTTGGCGCCTCAATCCAATATTAAATTAAGATCCTGCGAAAGAGATATCTGCATCGCTCTGCGTTTGTTTTCCAAATCAGGTTTAGTGATGGGTTTAGTTACATGAAAACTGGAGTGAAGGGTACTATCGTCAGGCGAAACTATGAATGGAATTAGTTGTGGACGAGAGAAGGTCGTTGATGTGAAGAAGAAACAATGTTGGTGCCAGAACTGAGCCCTGAGGGACTCCAGCATTTACTTGGTGAAAGCTTGAAGAATGGCCGTCCACAATAACTGATATACGTCGATCAGATAGATAACTAGAGAGCCAAGTACAGAGTTTAGTTGAAAGACCATAGGAGGAAGTTTATTAAGAAGTGTGGCATGCCAGACCTGGTCACTATTACACTATTGCTAACTTCCTTATTATTGGAGATACGAAGTCGGTTAAATTTGTAAACTTGTAGTATTTTTACCGCTGATTAACGTGCTGCTAACAGAAAAATAATTAAACATCTGGTTTTAGACTTATTGCAAAAAAATATATTTTTTTAATGAAACACTCTGTATATTAAATCTCTACTTAAAAGATCTATTAAAGAAATTTACAAAAGTTTACATGTAATATATTCAGTTCTTAATAGTTTCGGAAATATGGCCATCCTTAAAAATTTAATAGGAAACTTGCACTTTTAAATAAAACTTGTGTAAAACCCTGTATATTGCATCAAAAGATAGTAGATATAATGCCCATTTTATCTACGACACTAAGCTTAGTGCTTATAGCTTAGAGCTGTAAAGATAATAAAAATTTAACATAATTCTTAGATTTGTATGGTCATATTTCCAAAACTATAAGAGATAGACATACCAAATGTGGCATTTTCTTAAAGCTCCGTTAAATATCTATTTAATGGTGATGCAATAAACAGAGTGACTTATTTAAAAATGACAGTTTTTTATTAAATTTCTGGGTAATAGTTCGATATAGTGGCGTTTCTATAGGTCGATTATGACACAAATCTGTGTGCGCGTTTTCCAAAATCCATTTCTTTAATTTATTATTAATAAAAACATATTTACGGGACGGTGGAGTGAACAGGGGTGCTGGGTGGGAACGAAACAGTAGAAATCCTACATTAAACGCCCAAAAACAGTATTTTACAGTACCCACCGCACTTTCCGTTTACAAAAATGTCCAAAAATTGTTTAAAAAAATTAAAAATAAATAATAGAACAACAATCCCGCGCATGGCTGTCACTGCATAAAAAAGAAGAGTTTGCAAAAGAACTGTAAATGTCTTTGCGATGTTGCCAAATGAAGTGAGAAAGTGTCAATAGCTTAAATAAAAGGAAGATACAGGACGAAAATTCATATGAAAAATTAAGTTATTCCTTCTTCCTATTATAATTTGTAGAGAAAAAGGAAAATACCTAAACATAAAGAAAGAGGCATTTCTACAAAAAATACCATTGTTTCTCATGGAAATGGTGGATAATCCTCGAAATAGCCTTGGTGTTAATCTTCATAAGAAGTTTGGCAACGCTGCTTCTATCAAGACTGTCATTTTCATAATGACGAACTTCAGGTTATCAGCTGACCAAAATGAATGCGCCTATTTTCCTTCTTTAATTAATGGCGGACGAGATATCTCATATGTGTGGGATAGTTTTTCGAAAAATTTAATACTTTTTAAAATTAATTTACATTTTTCATGTGCCCCGAGTGCAGTGTATTAATGTTTTCTTGTGTTTGACGTTGGATTTATAATGTTTTGTCCCCACCCAGCACCTCTGTTCACTCCACCGTCCCGTAAATATGTTTTTATTAATAATAAATTATAGAAATGGATTTTGGAAAACGCGCACACAGATTTGTGTCATAATCGACCTATAGAAACGCCCTGAAAAAGAATTTTTAGAAAATCTCTTATAACAGCGAAAACCGCTATATCGAACTATTACCAATTTCTGAGGATGACCATATTTCCAAAACTATTAAAAATTGGATTTATCAAACGTGACCTCTTTTAACGCTCTTTGATAGATCTTTGAAATGGTGATATAATCTACAGGGTGTTCCATTTAAAAAATTAATATTTTTGCAATAAATTAAGAAACCAATGTTCAATTGTTTTTCTGTTGGCAGCACGTTAATTAGCCGAAAAAATACTACAACTTCACTAATTTAACCGACTGTGTATCTTCAATAATAAAAGTTAGCAATAGTTCCGACTTAAATTTGATCACCCTGTATATTTAGATCACGATACTCGTCTATTTTTAGGTTAACATGGAAATATTGCCCTTTTGAATTTACCATTTATTTTAATAATTAATTAAAAGTTTTTTTATTTGTTTTAAGGAAGTAGTAAAAATAGATGTTTAGAAAATACATGTAGAAATGTGAAAGGAAACGGTTATTATTTATTGGTGAATAAGTAACGATAGAAAAGGATAAAAAAAAACTTTAGAAATTAACATTTGAAATAATAAGTTTACAGGGTGTCTAGTAAGTCAACTCCGATCAAAAAAAAAATCATTAATTTTTGTTTTAGCTGACATAGAATATATTTTTTTATGTTTTACCCATCTATTATTGATCTGTAATACCTTAGAAACGGAATATGTTATGGTAGCAATAATACCTGCTATCACACCTATGGCATTATAAGCGGGCATTATGATAATGCCCGCTTATAATGCCCTAATTCGCTAATACGGAAATTTTATTGCTTATCCAATTTTATTTTTCTCACAATAAAGATCAAGTTTATACAAACATATGTATTAAAATAAAATCAATAACTTACCAGTTCCTGAAAATATTCCATTAAAACGGTTTCGGTTATTTGAAGAATTACGTTCGCATCTTTCCAAATACCAAATATGCCATACTCCCGATCATACTGTTGTCTTGATTTAACTGGCAAAAGATTTTCGGTCGCTTTTATGGCCTTTTCTCTTATATTTTGTGGAATTTCTTCCATTTTGATCAAATCGTTAAATAAAAATTGCCCACTGACTAACTGATAGAAACATCAAAGTCAAACTTAACACCAGTCATTATCTACTTACGTATACAAGTACAGGTGCAACTTATTTTTTATATTGCGAATAAATAATGTAATTAGTCATTGAAAAACTCTTTTGGGTAAAACATAAAGCATTATATGCATCAGGTCGAAATCTATATCAATATCTAATTTCGACCTTCAGGGCCATTATAGTCCTAGTAACGCCCTTGATACATAAATAGCTATTTAGTTTAATAAATATAAACATTATAATTATTTGATCTCGATATAATAAGTAATTATGGTATCAGGTTGTCATGCACTGCTGATTGACTTTGACTTAATAGGAAAATGTGACGGAAAAATATTTCTGGCCATGGCCGAAAAAGTACATTGCCTAGCAACGCTTCCTAACTATTAAAATAATGCATTGTGGGGGTAAGAAAAATAAATGTAGATTTTCGTCCGATCGAAAAAATACATGATTTATCATGTATAAATATTTTTTAAATTTATATGTTTACCGTATTTTCAGATTTTCAGTCTTCAATCCTGGCAATCGAATTCCGAGAGCAAATATCATTTTAAATCAGAAAAATAAACTTTACTTTATATGGGGTAGATGTACCTTTTCTGTATACTTTCAGATTTATAAGCCAGTCAGAAATGTAAACAAGCAATGCGTAAAAATAGACGTCCCTTTTGAAATAATCATAGCTTCCGTTAAATTTTTAAAGGGGAAAATGAATATTTAAAATAACAAAGTTTTCTTTCATCAAAAACTTATTTTTTGTCATGAATTATTCAAAAATCTTAAATATCTTAAAAACCTTACGTTCTTGGTATAGGAATTTCTGATATAGCGGTTTTCGCTATTATAAGAGATTTTGAAAAATTCTTTTTCAGGGCGTTTCTATAGGTCGATTATGACACAAATCTGTGTGCGCGTTTTCCAAAATCCATTTCTATAATTTATTATTAATAAAAACATATTTACGGGACGGTGGAGTGAACAGGGTGCTGGGTGGGGACGAAACAGTAGAAATCCTACATTAAACGCCCAAAAACAGTATTTCACAGTACACACCGCACTTTCTGTTTACAAAAATGTCCAAAAAATTGTTTAAAAAAATTAAAAATAAATAATAGTACAACAATCCCGCCATGACTGTCACTGCATAAAAAGAAGAGTTTGCAATAGAACTGTAAATGTCTTGCGATGTTGCCAAATAAAGTGAGAAAGTGTCAATAGCTTAAAAAAAAGGAAGATACAGGACAAAATTCATATGAAAAATTAAGTTATTCCTTCTTCCTATTATAATTTGTAGAGAAAAAGGAAAATACCTAAACATAAAGAAGGAGGCATTTCTACAAAAATACCATTGTTTCTCATGGAAATGGTGGATAATCCCACGAAATAGGCTTGATGTTAATTCTTCATAAGAAGTTTGGCAACGCTGCTTCTATCAAGACTGTCATTTTCATAATGACGAACTTCATGTTATCAGCTGACCAAAATGAATGCGCCTATTTTCCTTCTTTAATTGATGGCGGACGAGATATCTCATGTGTGGATAGTTTTTCGAAAAATTTAATACTTTTCAAAATTAGTTTACATTTTTCATGTGCCCCGAGTGCAGTGTATTAATGTTTTTGTGTTTGACGTTGGATTTATACTCTGTTTTGTCCCCACGCAGCACCCCTTACACTAGAATCTCCTTTTAATGACATATTACAACATAATTCAAGATGGCGTTCATAGATTATTTTTTTATGAATTCAGTTATTCGAATGTCAAACGATATGTTTTGATATAATATAATAGGGATTATAAGGGCGGAATTTAAAAATTAAATAAAATAGGAGTAATTCCACTTAGATTATTTGAAAAATTTCAAATTATTGATTACATAAGAAACTAAAACTACGAAATATAACTGATTTATTAAAAAATAATACCTGTAAAAGAAAAATAGGCCATTTTTTTATTTTAACAGCAGCCTAGCAACCTAGCAAAATAGCTATTTATGTATCAAGGGCGTTACTAGGGACTGAGGCTGCCCTTGAAGGTCGAAAATATAGATTTTCTTTCGACCTGATGAAAAGGCATCCCTCGGGCCAGTAGCTTCCGTGGTACCTTACATGTGCTTTATGTTTTACTCAAGAGAGTTTTTCAACGACGTAATCAACATTATTTATTTCCGCAATATGTTGGTTGGTTGTGCACCTGTAGGCTTCTGTATACGCAAGTAGATAATGACTGATGCTAGCGTCTTGACCTCTGATGCTTCCACCACAAGGTGGATCAAAGCCAAGTCAGTCGGCATTTTTGTTTACCTGATTCTGCTCAAAATGGAAGAAATTTTACAAAATGGTAAGCATAGAAAAAGCGCCACAAGAAGCGACCGAAAATCTTCTGCCAGTTAAGCCACCGCGGCAACAGTCTCGTGGCTAACAAATAGCTATTATCCGAGAATACTTCTAGGATATATTAGGTTTGTTCCAGCAGAATTTTGGAAACATGTTAGCAACAATCGTAAAACGCAGAAATTGTTTACAAAACATTGAGTGGGAAATGTTGGCAACAGTTTTCTGCTGGAAAACGAAAAATAAAACAAGAGAGGTGCACAAAAAGTCGGTCTATATAAGGTCACGACATTCGGCCATATTGCTTTGGCGTGTTATGACGTCACATCTCCCATTTTTCGGCCATGTTGTTCAGTGCTGGAGATATACAGTTTATTGTATTAGTAGAACGACCGTTTACACAACAGTTTTTAATTGTTATTAAGTTCTAAACTCTTTTACTTTAAATAAAAAACATTAGGAATTACATCTTTCAACAAATGTCACTTCCAAAACAATGCAAAATGAAATGCGCAAATTCTAGACGCCACTGGATTGATATTCAGCTTTGATTTTTACCCAGTCTTGCCAACTTTTCTCCGAGAAGTGCCCTTCCTTGCGTTCCCGACCTCGAACCGCCTAAAAGTTGAGGATATGTCGCAACCTTATAAATATAAACTAACCTTGGGCGTGCATACTGGTTATACGTCAATACAAGAAAGGTTATGTTAACAATTTGTCAGTAATGTTTGAAGAAAGTTTGCAAACTTTTTAAACAGTTTCCAACATGTTTCCAACATCTTAAAACTACTGCTGGAACAACAAACAATTGTATAATGTTACAAACATGGCACTGCTGGAACGACAAATTTGACGTGCGCATGATCCCAACGGTTGCAAACATTTCTGACAGCCTGCTGGAACAAACCTATTATGAAATTTATATGTTTTAAGCAATAGGATTGATGGAAATTGTAATTTTTAAGGATGTAATTAATCAGATTTTTTCACCAAGTGAAAAATTGGTTCAATTATGAAGAAAACAATAAAGTAATTTTTTAAACTTAAATTGTAGAATAACTTTAGAAATAATGACTTGTCCTAAAAGAGGTAAAGGAATCTTTTTGTAGTATATTAAATTCCTTTAAGAATCCATGCTGTTCCTTTTTATACATTTATTTTTTCGTAAGTTACGAAATTCTTAAAATAAAAAGGTAATTTTAAAAAATATGTCAATGTTTAAGGCTTGATTATTCGAAAAGGGCTCGTCTGGCGAAACTTTTCAAAAGACGTAGGCAATTTAATTTTCTTTTTATGTATGGTTTATGTGCAAATTTTTTTTACCTCCATAGTAAAGCAGCTTTGACGCCGAAAATGAAAGTAAAAATCAAAAGTATAAATTAAAGGAGATAGACCTCTCCATATACTAAGTGACATAGAAATCCGAACACCCAGTTTAAATGGTTTTATTTTAATGAAATTTAGTGAATTTATTTATCTTACTGTAAATAACAATTGATAAAATTTTCAGCCTTATCAGTTCGACATTCCGGTTTTATACTGTTTTTTTTTTAAATTCACTAACGATGTATGATTTTGGTTGTTGACATTCTTTACGATTGGTTACGATGCCTAGAGTACGAAGACCTGTACGATTTTCGTCAACTTAGTGAGTTTGATAGGGGCCGTATAGTGGGACTTCGGGAAGCTGGACTTTCTTTTCGGGAAATTGCAGTTAGAGTGCAAAGAAGTGTAGACACTGTGGTTAGGTGTTGTCAGGCATGGCTTCAAGAAGGCCATACGCAAAGAGCAAGGGCACTGGACGCCGCCGTAGAACAACAGACCGTGAAGATCGCCGCCTAAGATTATTGGCCTTAAGGGACCGTTTCTCCACTACCAGGTCCATTGCAAATGAATGGTTTGCAGAACACGGAAGACCTATTGGCATGCGAAGTGTTTACCGACGAATGAGAAGTTTTCGCCTGTTTTCATACCGGCCACACTGGGTCCTCCCTTTAACTCGAGAACACCGACGTAATCGCCTTGAGTGGTGCAGACAACGGTCACTCTGGGATCAAGAATGGAACAGTATTGTCTTTAGTGACGAGTCTCGATTTTGTTTAGGCACGCACGATGATCGAGCCAGGGTTAGAAGGCGACGTGGTGAAAGGAGGAATCCACAGTTTTTTGTTGAAAGACATGTTCATCACACTGTTGGAGTTATGGTTTGGGGTGCTATAGCTTATGGCTCCAGGTCACCTTTAATCTTCATCAGAGGTAACATGAACGCGCAGCGTTATATCCAAGAAGTTCTAGAACCCCATCTTTTACCCTATCTTGACACTCTGGCAACTCCAACTTTCCAACAAGATAATGCCCGACTACATGTTGCCAGAGTCACAATAGACTTCTTTCAACGTAATGATGTCACATTGTTACCATGGCCACCAAGATCTCCCGACTTATCCCCAATTGAGCACGTGTGGGATATGATGGGTAGGAGATTTCTCAATTTGCAACGTCCTCCTCAGACTCTAGAAGCACTTCGAGAGGAGCCTGGAATGAGATACCACAGGAGGACATTGACCACCTAATCAGAAGCATGCCTAGGCGCGTTGGAGAATGCGTAACACATCGGGTGCATCCACACATTATTAAAGGTAAAAAGGCTTTAAACCAATGCAATCATTTTGAAATTTTTATCATTTACTTATTATGCTTCATTAAGTTATTTATACAAAATTTTATTAAAATAAAACCATTTAAACTGGGTGTTTGGATTTCTATGTCACTTAGTATATTAATATTAAGGCTCAAATATTTACAACTTTTTTGTGTCACCTTAAAATATTGTTATTATATTTTTCAAAAAAAAGTTTTGTCTAATATGCAGGGTATTTCATTAAGGGTGGATAGGTTGCATATTTTAGGAAGTAATGGTCCTAGGATATTAGGAAAAAAATTCCTTTAAAGGAACTCGACTATAAGAAACCGCTGGAAATTATGTTTTATGTTCTTTACTATACCGTTAGGGGCGTAACAGCTATAGTCGTGTATAAAAATACATTTTTCTTAGAAATTACCCAGTTTATAGTTAGTTTTAACGTTAAATGATAAATAAAAACTTGCTCAAATTTACTTCTATTCCTAATTCCAAACTTACTGAAGAAAATTTAAATTTATGAAAAATAAAAAAAAATTTTGCAAGTACGTTTTACTACTTTTACTTATTTATTACCTTTTCATTACTAACAACTAATTAAAATAAATTTATGATGGACGAAACATAATACACAATAGTCATGAGTTCAAAAACCCCTCCCCCCATATTCAACACATTTTTCCCAGCTTTGCTTCCTAATATGATCAAAACTGGCTTGAATCTCTTCAATTGGTAATGATTCCACTGCTCGCCTACATTCTTTGTTTTAAAATTTCAACATTATTTACTAGAGGTTGTGCATAAGTAAGCTGCTTTTAGACGGCCCCAAAGAAAAGAATCGGCTAATGTCAGATCGGGGCTTCTTGGGGGCCATAAAACTGGTCCATTTCTTCCTATCCATCTCACACCGAATTTTCTGTTCAGCCATTCTCTGACCTCTCCAGCGCAATGTGCAGGGCACCCATCGTGTTGAAAATACATTGTGTTGCGATATTCCAGGGGCAGCTCTTCAAGATTATCGCAAAAAATGTATCTAGTAGTTGCAAATAGCTCGCTCTGTTACAAGTACCTTCGAAAAAATAAGGTCCAATGATACCATAGTATGAAATGGCACACCACACATTAATTTTTTTAAAGTATTGACGTCTTGAGGGAATTCTAAATTCAGGATTCTCTTTACTCCAATATCTGACATGCTGAGAAGCAACAGTACCGTTGGTTGAAAATGTTGATTCGTCAGAAAACATTATACACTTGTGAAAGTTTCTATTGATATTTAAGATCTTATTTCCAACCCATAATGAAAAATCTAGTCTTTTAGCTTCATCTCCAGCTTCCAAGGTTTGGTTGAAATGAGGCTTGTAAGGGTAAATTTTATTTTCTTTTAAAACTGTTTGAATAGTAGTTTTTTGTACCACCTCTAAATGCTTAGCTCTGTTTCTCAATGAAAGCAATGGATTTTCATTTACGGATTGCAATATCAAAACTGTAGAGGCATCGTCTTCATTATATTGCTTTTTTGTTTTTTAATGTCCATAACTGATCCTGTTCTTTGAAATTTTTTCACCAGTTTGTGAACACCAACTTTCGAAACGTTTACTCCAGGAAATTTGCGTTGAAATTCCTCCACTACATAGCTATAAGAGCACTGACCACTTCCATAGCATTGCACTATAAAAACTCTTTGTTCTACGGTCAGCATTTTGGAAAGTATTTTTTGACACTGACACTAACAGGTAATAATGTACAGGTATAAAAGTTATAATATGAAGGTAGTAAAATGCGTACTTGAAAAATGTTTTTTTTTTAATTTTTCGTAAATTAAAATTTTCTTTAGTAAGTTCGGAATCAGAATTAGAAGTAAATTTGGAGCAAGTTTTTTATTTATCATTTCACGTTAAAACGCCTAAAAATGACTGTTTGCTTTTGTTTGATTTTATGTTTTTGCATTTTTGAGACACCCTGTATGATAAAAATATATTTTCTCATCGTGGATCATATTTTTTCAACAAGCAGACTTTTTTATCAAGAATGACTTTTTTCGTATCTTTCAATTTTGGTCCATTTGTCCTCTCGTTAACTGCATCCGCGGAGCACTATACACACTATTGATATCAAATAAAACCAATTTTTTAAAAACACACTTAGTTAATTAGTAGCCCGTAAAATATATTTGTCCATTTACCGTATAGGTACTACTTTTACTTTTAATAAAAAACACTTATCCGGTCAATAGCGCACAACCGGGCTTTCCTAATTTCATCGTTTATGGGGAAATAAAATGTTGTTTGATAACCCTCTGTTTTAATATAACTTGGGTAATTCGTTTTGCAGCCCGAAACGCAACACGTTCGTGCCATAATGTATGCCGTACGCACCAACTATACGCGCACATTTAAACGTAAAAACAACGATTGACATATTGCCACTGGTCCTATTTTTTAAATATAACAATTAATTACTTATTTTTTCTTTATATAATAAATACACGCTACGATTTAACTTTTAAAAACAGAAAAAACCTTTTAAGCAATCGTTTAAACTTGTTTCTGTTTACTTCTAAACATTACTTGACATTCCTACTGTGCTGTGTTGCCAGATTTCTCCTTCAGTATTTATTAGTTTTTGACGTTTGTTTGTTGTTGCTCTAACAACCAAATAAATTTACTAACGTTACCTTTGCGCAAAGTTTAACTTTGCGCACGAAATGGGTGCGCAAAGTAACTACTTTGCGCACGCGTGTGGACAAATTATATTAAATAAAATTAGGGCCACGTCTATAGTCTTTTTATTGTTTATATTCTTTTTGTTAAACCCTTTTTTATAATATAGCTGTTAAGTTTCTTATTATACAAAGCTTTAATTAAAACTTTTTATAATTTTTTTGTTTCCTGGAAATATAAATTTAAACCAAATATTATTTGGGTTTTCTTTAGAATAAAAAAAGGTTTAATGAATATTTAAAAAAATAACTTTTTATATACTACGAATAGGGTTGTCATCCGTCCTGATATATCGAGCCAGTAACTGTTATTAGGCCTTATGTCCCTACGTCCCGATTTCATAGCGAAAAGTCTGGATTTACGATATGGGACAAAATATTTAATTTTGTATGAACCTTTTTATCAGAAATATGTAAAATCTTATTTTCAATTTCTTTACAAATAACAATTTAGAGAGAATCTTTCATCAATGCCATGTCAACGGACCAATAAAACGAACGGACGTTTGGCAGAATCTATCAAAGGAATTTTGCAATATGTACCATGCAAAGGCAAATGAGTCTAATCGCAAAATTGGTCATTTCATGTTTTAATGTGCAACGAGAGTTTTACATTTTTAATATTTAAACCTGTCAGTTGAGATTTATTTATTTTGGAAGTTTTCAGTCTTTATGATGTCGTATAAATTAGAAATAAAGAAAAAAGTATCTACAAGTTAGTTGGGCGGATACCCAAAGCTGAAATCTGTCGAATATTCCAGAATGAAAACATTTCCACGCAGAACCATTTATAGAACAATAGCGGAGTGCGAGCAGGGAATACCATGTCTGAATCTCCCAAAGTGGAAGACCACGTGCATTTACCGCACAGAGGTCAGCGAGATTGGTGAGAAGAGCAAAAAACCAGATTGGAATGTCAACGAGGAGACTGGCTAGGCATTACAGATCTTCTAAGAGTACGATATCGTTGGAATTGAGGAGGAATGGTCTTAAATATCGAAAGAGACGTAAGTGCCCCAAATACTCTCAAGCGCAGCTTCTTCTGTATACCAAGATGTTGTCGTCAACTGAGGCGGGTACATTTCGCCAATGAAAAAACATTATTTTAGATGACGAAAAGTATTTCACTTTGAGTAATTATGAAATGAAGGAAACGATGGATTTTATACGGACAACGTAGAGGAATGCCTGACAATGTTAGATACAAACATAAAGCGAAATTTGCAGATAAAATCCTTGTCTGGTGCAATTTCTAACAGGGGTGTATCCCGACCTTTTGTGGAAGAGTGAGGGGTGAAGCTTGAATAGTCAGAGCTATTGATAACTGCTTTTCCAGTTTGTCCGCGAACATTATGCTAATGACGATATGATGTTTTGGCCAGACCTAGCATCATGCCATTACTCAAGAGATACCCAAAACTGGCTTCGACAACACCACATACCTTTTTTTCCCAAAGACGATAATCCTCCAAATCTTGCCGTAGGCTCGCCCAATAAAGGATTTTGGGGCTGTACTATCTAAAAGGTTTATCATGGAGGCTGGGAAGCACAAGATGAGAACGAATAATACGGCGAATTTACGAGAAATTGAAATGAATCACCTGTCCAGGACCTCATATCGAAGTAATTTGGTCTGTTAGAAAGAACCCATAATTCGATAGTATAGTTTAGTTAAGTATTGAGTTGTAATTTATGATAACTAGTTAGTGTTTAAATAAATTTCTTCATTAAAAAAAACCGCAAAACAGCCTATTATCAAATGGTTAAAACTAGGGCTGGCAACCAAAACCGGTTTTTCGGTTAACCGGTTAACTGGTTTTCGGTTAACCGCGGTTTTGGCCAAAACCGAAAAACCAGTATTCGAAAACCGGTATTCAAAACCGGCTAATCCACTGGAAACCGGTTTTCGAATACCGGTATTTCGAAAACCGGTTTATCGAATACCGGTTAACCGGTTTTATAAAACCGGTTTTCGAATATCGGTTAACCGGTTTTAAAAAAGCGGTTTTCAAATACCGGTTTTTCGGATAATCGGTTTTCGAATACCGGTTTTTTGGAAAATCGGACCAAAATCGAAAAGCGGTTCTTCGAATATCAATTAATAGGTTTTTGGTTGATTGCGGTTTATATAAAAACTACAACTTACTATAATAATACACTAAATTAAAATTTAAAAATCACCACTTTTCCTTTTCTGTTTTTTTTATTAACCAATAAACCAAGAAGAAACACCGAAAATAGAATACCAAGTTTAAATAATAGAGGAAAAATAAATTATATGTATGTATGTATGGAATTTTTACATCACCTTTAGAATCTTGCATTTTATTAACAGGGATGTTATATTTTTATTCTTATTTATATTTAACCAATTTCTTTTGAAGAATATTCTAGGATGAATAATGATTATCACTTAACACCACAGCTCATGGGCAAATCCGTAATCAACGCAAAAACGATTAATAGAGAATAATTACTTTGCGATTTTCTGTTAACTGTGGTTTAGATAAGCCTTTTCGGTTTGGAGAACCGTTTTCGGTTTTAAAGACCGTTTTCGGTGTATCGGTTTTAAAAACCGGTTTTCGTGGTTTTAAAAACCGGTTTTTAATATCGGTTTTTAAATATTCGGTTAACCGAGTTTTAACCGAAAACCCGTTTTTTAAAAACGGGTTAACCGCTTTTGTTTTTTCCGGTTTTTGCCAGCTTTAGTTAAAACAGAAAATGTCGATTTTCTCCAAACTGTATTTTTGAGATTACACTCTTTGCCTTTGCACGGTAGAATATTAGTATTAGTATAACTTTAAAATGCTGCTAAATTTTCAAATATGTATATTAAGACACAAAAGGATATAGTGCACCCGCCCCCCTGAACTTAAAACATACCAGAAATTAAGGTGTCCTAGTTTAAAAATGTAAATTCGGTGCTCTTTGATAAGAAAAAAATCACAAAAAGTTTAAAGCAAATAAATCGGCATGCTTGTCTTCGCGGCCGCCTTTGCTATATTTCTTTATGATATGCCGGTTGATGCAGCTGGTCATCGCACTATGGGATAGAAATTAATTTTTTGGTCAAAATTCTGAAACTTACCAGTCTAACTTAAAATGAGGTGCTTTTTACTGGAAAAATATTATAAATTATTACAAATGCTTTTTGGAAACCTAAAACTTATTATATGTTATTATAAATTTACACCCCTTAACATTATTATTTTTTATTGTACAAAATAAACTAAAATGTCAGATTGTTTGGTTAATTCGGTAGTATTCTAATCAGTAATCCGATGATTATTATCTCATATGATATACAGGGTAATGACAATAGGTATGATTTTTTTAAATTGAATACCCTGAATATTATATCACCACCAAAATCTTTTAAAATGCTTTAAAAAATACTACATTTGATGTGTCTATCTCAATTAGTTTCGGAAATATGACCATCCAAATCTGAAAAATAATTTTAAATTATTCTTAGAAGCGTAATAGAGATACATCTTTCCCAACTTTTTTATTTTTTAACGTATAAAATAAATAAAAAAACTGTTTTGTTGGGTAGATTCTGTAGAATCCATATCTTTCATCAGAATGCTTTTATCTTTTAGGATATACAGTGTAGGACAAAACATATTAAATTTTAAAATGGAAAACCTTGTAAATTATAAAAATCTTGTATCTGTCCTTACACTCAGAAGTAGCAAAAAGTAGGAAGGCAATTGTAAGTACAAAAACTGATAAAGAAAAAGGTAAAAAATCTTTGACAAAAGTAGCGAGACTTCGCGAGACTGCATCGGAAACACAACAATAGCTCTTATTATTTAAACTCTTTTACTTTTTTAGTAAACAACGCTAATAATAAACTAAGTAGATTAAATTATGTTTGTCTAGGGTAAATTAGAACACAGGCAGGTTTCTTTGTTATGCAATTTAATTATAAAAGGAAACTTGGTGATGGTTTGAAACTAGGTCTATTAACAGAGTAAGATTATGCACACTTACAGTTAGTTTATAAACGTCCTTATTGTACTTTTATGTTTCAACAAAGCCACTCACGTCTTTTATGCCATAAGTACTTTAACAACGTCGTTTATCTTTGGCCGTATGCCCGTCTTTTCCGACTTTGGTATCATTAATCCATTAACTACTTTACTTTACTGCTTTTTCGTCTTTCGTCTTTAACTTTCTAGCTTTTTCGTCGTTCGTCGTCTTTACTTACTAGCTCTCCCGTCGTTACTAGGAGATTCATCAATAGCTTTTGTTTTACAAAAAAAATCAAACATGTGTACATGCAAGTATGGTTGCCTGTTTTATTAATTAATTTCTTTAAACTAATTTTAACTTATTATTACTCTATTACAAGGCACAAGAATAGTTCTTCTGTATAGCAAAAAAAGTTTAATTTTCCCAAAATGTTAAATAAACCTTTTTTATTCTGTGAAAAACCGAATCTTATTTTGTTTAATTAAAACTGTAGCAAACAAAATTTCTCAGCTTTACAAAGTTTGCCATAAAATAAACTTAAGAAAGCTTTTACAACACATTAAAACTCGACGTGGTTCATGTCGCCTCAGACAAAACAAATTATACATCTGAAATTACAAATGAATTTATTTCTTGTAAAGGCCTCCGAGATATTGTTGTCTACACCCCAAATTATATGGCACAATGATAAGTAAATATAATACATAATTGTTCATTTGTTAAACTTAGTTGTATATTGTGGTCTATGCCTTTATTTACTTTATATATTAACTAGATAGAGCGCCCGTCGAATTTAGACGGGTTTATAATGAGAAAATAAAAATGCAACAACAAAACAAAGTAAAACAAAACGCATCAATGATAATGATGGATGGTAATTAGTTGGGTACACGCCAAAGAATTGAATTAAAAGTACTAAAAACCAAAAAAATTGAAAACAAGTTAAAAGATAATTTAAAATCGACGTTTCGGTAAGCAAATCTGCTACCGTTGTCAAGATAAATTGAATACAAATAATAAAAATAAAAATTAACTATTATTAGGTTTTAAATTTTAAGATTTTTATATATTTTTTAGGAGATTCTGAAATGTCTTTGACATTAAATGTCAAATATGTTTGTTTGGTTATAGTGTCATAGTGACATAGATAACTGGTTGCTGGTGTATTTATTGTTTATTTTACAAAAAGGTGAATAGTTAGTAATTTTTTAGTCTTTCTGAAGATACTTCAGTATCAAGCAAAGGCAACCAAGTGTTATATAAATTAACTGAAATTGATGCTACTACAATTATCTTTATTTAATAATATATACGCACTTTTCTTTGATTTTGCGTTTTTTAGAACAAGTTTCCTTTGCTAAAATGCTCGAAGCAATCCCAGTTTATTCTATGATTGTTATCAAATGCGTGTTGGCAGATTTCTGATTTATGAAATTCTGTGTTTTTAATGTATAATCTGTGTTCTTTTATGCGTTTGGCTAATGGTCTACAAGTTTCACCTATACAAAACCTTATTGCATTCGCAAGGTATTTTATAAATGACATTTTTTGTATTTTCATTTAAGATTGTATGGTTTTGTTTTTGTTAATTGAGATCTGATAGTGTTTTTGTGTTTTAAAGATTGTGTGAATATTAAATTTAGTGTCCTATTCGTTGAATTTTATTTGATAGTCCGGGAATGTATGGTAAAAATAAATTTGTAATAGGTCTATTTTGATTTTGTCTTATAATTCTGGAGTTTCAAATTCAAGGAAACAAATATTTATAAAATCAAAATAGACCTAGCAGTATTTATGGCTGATTTAAGGGGGATACGTAATAGTTATTTTCCTAACAAGTGCGCAAAGTGATACTTTTCCGCACGCAATTGCCGTTTCCCGAACGACGCGAAGCGGAGTTCGGACAAGCTATCAAGTGCGAAAAGTCACTAACGCAAGCGTTAGGAACAAAATTTTTCTACGAGCGTCAGATAATACCAATATTAAAGCAATGTTTTTTAAATTATGTTATGTTTAATCTGAAAGAACTACTAACTACAACATATTTATAAATGGGAATTAGTTGTTGATAACATTTACAACAAAAGAACAGTTATTAGCATATTGTAAATTAATTGCAGAACCTGTAATTTCATTTAGCGGGTGGCTTATGGAATTTGAATGCAACGTATCCTGAGCGATGGATAGGACGAAGTGGACCATTGGCATGGGCAGCGAGGTCACCAGACCTTAATCCTATGGATTTTTTCTTTTGGGGTCACTTGAAACAATTGGTGTACGATACTCCAGTAATCAACGTCGAGGATCTTCGCTTCAGGATAATCGAAAAGTGCCAAATTATTAAAGAAACACCAGGAATTTTTCATCGAATTAGGCGACATTTTTTAAAAGTCTTAAGATATGTAGGTATTGAAGAAAATGTGGGACATTTTGAGAATCTTTTTTAGTTTGTTTAGTACTGTTTCATTAATTTTTAGCAATTAAATGTATATCGCAATAATCCATATATGACTATTTACTGATTAGCCATTATTAGATATTTTAAATTTATAAATTAAATAGTTTA
>JACEGR010005613.1:0-70837 GCA_014170235.1 Listronotus bonariensis
GCCTGGAAAGAATGGCACCGCTTCGGTCCTGGTCCCGGGGTATACGAGCTGACCCTGTTCAGCCCTATTGACCCCTATGAACACTCATGTCACATATGTCAAACTATTTTCAGTTTGAGATGCAAAAATAATCTAAATTTTAATCATTTTTAATTTAAATATTAGTTAATATTTTATTTTTATTATAATTATTAACTTAATTTTTTAACTTGACAACGGTGGCAGACTTGCCACCGAAACGTCGTTTTTTAATTAGAATTTTTTGATTTTTTGGGAGGTTTTTCTTTTATTTTGTTTCAGGCGACCGGCCAGTTCATAGGGGTCAATAGGGCTGAACAGGGTCAGCCTCGTATACCCCGGGACCAGGACCGAAGCGGTCCCATTCTTTCCAGGCGTGTACTCAACAAGAAGACCATCCAATCACCTATTCGACTAATTTACAATGGTAAAAGAAGGTGAGTGACATATTTTAACACACTTTCCATATGTAAAACAAGCTATTGTATGATACCGTTGGATTACTGACTATTTGCATAATACAAAACAATGGTAAAATAATGTATTGTTGAAAACACTTTTTACCATTGCAGAGACTATGTTTTGTGAAAGGTTAATCAACGCGTATTGGAATAGTACACTGTTTTACCTCAGTATGAACTTTGATTTTAAATAAAGTGGTTGTATTCCTGTTTTATCCCGTTTTATTTTTGCCAAATCATGTCATCAAGAGCCCAAAGGATTATGGAAATGGTAAAAAATAGCGAAATTAAGGTACGTAATTCAATAATAAATAAATTCCTGGTATATTTATTGTAAGATTAAGCAAATAGAAATACTAATAATAATTGAGGTTAGGTTTTAAAATCTACACAAAATGCCGCGTCTTTTAAAATAATTATTATACAGACTGTCCTGCTTTAGGAAAACGTTATGAATAGTAATGAAATGATGATATTTGA
The DNA here is from genome assembly GCA_014170235.1 of Listronotus bonariensis. NCBI lineage: Eukaryota > Metazoa > Arthropoda > Insecta > Coleoptera > Curculionidae > Listronotus > Listronotus bonariensis. The sequence continues at coordinate 960 of JACEGR010005613.1, forward strand.
TCCCGATGATTGTGATGATGATCTGGCAGATCCGGATTATATTAATCCTCAAAGAAGTAGCAGTAGTAGTTCGGAAGACGAATGTGAGCGTAACGTGAAAAACTTTACAAATTTAAAAAAGTTAGTGAAATAAATAAATATTGAATGGTAAAATTACATAGTATTAGGAATGGCATGTTTTTTTGGTACATCTTTAAATACATTCAAATTCATTACCTATAATAATAGCTAATTATTATTTTGAATGATTTATCTTCTTTGTTTTAGGATTGCTGTTTTAGAGGTTGCTAATAATAACAATATATCTAACGTATCAAAAAAAGAATACTTAGAACTAAGTAACCCAGATAGTGACGAAGAAATTAGTGAGCACATAGGGGACGAAATAAATAATGGTAAACAAGAACAGCCGAAGGCCAAGGAAAAACTAACATTTAAAACACCAGATGTACGAATAGAGGAAAGAGTAATCGAGCAAGATAGAAGAGAAGACGCAGAAAAAATAATGGATCAAAATGGCAAATCCCTCATGGATATTAATACATGCGAAAATAACGAAAGTAAGAAGAAGAAAAAAGATGCAGAACATCAACTGAGCGCCTAGAAAATGAGCGACGGAAACATCCCCTGATTGATATCGGAGAGTGTTGTTCAAAAAATGTTATTCTGAGATTGATACTACTCAGAGAGAACAAATTCATGACCATTTTTGGGAGCTAAATAATGACTGTCGAAAAATCGGGATTAACAATCACGTTTCTGAAATGCTTGCTAAAAGAAAAGTGCAAGATACCAGAAGAACCTATACAAGAACATATAAATTTCCTATATTTAAAGAAAGTGGAAAAGTTAATTTTCCAGTGTGTCAACAGTTCTTTCTCAAGACTCTAGGATATAAGAGTACAAGTGTTATAGATCACACGCTAAAATGTTGCAAGGATGAACATGGAAATTAAAGACTGACACCTTTACCGGATCAGAGAGGACGACATGCGCCTAAAAATAAAAAAGATATTACAGATCTTCAGGAACATATATTATCCTATAAACCAAGACCTTCACATTATAAAAGGGAACATGCCCCCAAACGACTGTATTTGCCTTCCGATCTGTCTATAAAAAGCATGCACTACGATTATAGCCAGAAATTCCCGCTTAATCTGTAGGTTACGAACTATATCGAAAAACCGTAGATGCAATGAATATAGCATTTTATAATGTACATTCAGTAAAATGTGGATTTTGCATTCAAGTTGATATGAACCCCACCCCAGAAAATTTAGCAGAGAAAGAAGTTCTTTTAAAAGAGGTGAGTTAAACCATTTCTACATAACTTTCTCTAACATAATATTTTGAAGGTCCAGCTTAGAAGACAGATGTACCAAGAAGATGCCACTAAAAACACCCAAACATGTAAGGTGTTTGCAGTTGATATGCAAAAAGTATTTATGCTTCCTCGAATGCCACAGTTGCAGGAAGCTTTTTTCTATCACGATTGGTAGTGTTTAATGAAACGTTCGCTTCTATGCAGAAAAAGAGAAACATCATTGCATTTTGTGGCACGAAGCAACTGCCGGAAGAAAGGCCGAAGAAGTAGCTTGTTCTTTTTTAAAATTCCTGAATATGAATCGTGATACGAAGAATATTGTTCTGTGGCTTGACAATTGTTCTGGCCAGAACAAAAACTGGGTGTTGTTCTCTTCTCTTTTATGCTATGTTAATAGTGACCTTAATACCATAGAATCAATAACCTTAAAATATTTACTAACTGGACACACCTTTATGGCAGCCAACGGGTTACATGGAAAAATTGAACAAGTTATAAGAAAGAAGGGAAATATTGAGGATTTTCAAGATTTTGTAGATGCTTGTCAAACTTCATCTCAACGAATGTGCGTCACAGAACTGAAAATTTCGGATTTTAAGAAATTGGAATCCAAATTTAAAAAATAAATAGAAAAAATAATAACTCTATTCCTTATCTAAAAGACTTGGTCTGTGTAAAATTTTGTCGAGGAGAAAATGAATTTTCCTATAACACCGATTTTAAATCAGAAGAATATACCCAAACCAGGGGGTGCATTAAAAAAGGGGCAATTATCTCACTGCCAGAATGAACCATAGAGGAATATCAGTTTCAAAAAACAAGGTATTGTTGAGCAATTGGTGCCAAAAATGAAATCTTCTAGACGAGCGTTTTGGCTAAATTTACCTGAAAATCCTAATGCGCCGGACATATTGGATGAGAGAATTTAGATTCATTAGTTTCGTATATTTTCTAAAAACATATCCTTATATTATATACTTACTATTTTATATTTTGCGAACCATTTACTTTTTGTAGATTTTTTAGTTTAAGTTTATACGATTTATTTTGTACTAAAACGTATTCGACAATACATTGTTTATTATAGTACTAACCGTATTCTTGTGTTTTAATTACTTTAACAAAAGGGTGTATCAAACAGTACCCCGACTTGCCAAAATTTTATGTTTTACCAAATAAATTATTAACAATGGCAAAACAATCTATTCAATTTATTGCCAAATTTCTTTGCAATAATGGAAATTTTTAACGTTCTAATCACATACGCTATTAGCTAATATATACATTTCAAATTTCAAATAAATCGGAGCGATAATAAACGAAAAATGGAAAAAAACCAAAAAAACATTCGAAGTCAATTTTCTCAAAACTTGTTTTTTGCGAATACATCATTTTGCCATAGCTGGGTACAGTGTGTCTACTTTAGTTTCGCACCATATGGAAAACTTTTTATTATTAATTTTACAAAAAAAAAATATTTTTTATAAAAAGTTCTGCTGGGTCTAAAACCCAAAATGCAATCACCAGATATTAATTTTTTGCAGTGGTATAAGAGGTATATCAAAAAATATGAATTTTGCTTAAGAGGAGAGTACCTTTATTTTTCATAATATCAAAAATTTTTATAGGGGAAAGATGTTTAGGATTAAAAATACCTTTCAAATTGTTATATATGTTGGTACCTTATTTTAATATATTGCTAAAAGTCTCCAATAATTTCTAACAATAGTTAGTTTTTATACCATCAATGTATGGATCTACCTGTACGACTGCTTTTAGGTAAAAATTAGTAATAAATACACTCTCACTTAGATTAGTGACTTATTTATTGAGATAATTATTCAGATTAATAATTTCCCTCAACCCCAAGATATAACATTGGCGACGAGTCGTGAGTTAAGAACCACGTGTGTGCGTAAAATATCGGTTGACAAAAAGTTTTTTAAAGTGAAAATCTAAGTAAATTCTTTAACTAGTAACGTTTAACGGCAAAACAAAATGGCTCCTCCACAACCAAGTGACGTAGGTACTTCGAAAGTAGAATATGTTGGACTTTTGGGTTCTTTAAATAATTTTGATCCAAAAAGTTCTAGTTTTTCTGTGTTTAGTGAAAGACTCAAACAATTTTTTATCGCTAACGGCATTTATAACAATGAACGGAAACGAGCTATTTTACTAAATACTCTTTTAGAGGACTGTTACGTATTAGTTCGAAATTTGTGTGTGCCCGATCTGCCTGAGTCTAAGACTTTTGACGAGTTAATTAACTTACTCACGGAGCATTTTTCGCCGGTCAAATCGTACTTTGCCGAACGCCTAAAAATTTTATAATTGTAAAAGAGAGGCAAGTGAATCAGTGGCTGTCTGGGAGGCAAAAGTTAAAAGTTTAGCTTCAAATTGTGGCTTTGGTACGGAGCTTTCCACAGTTATGCGAGATATTTTTGTCATAGGAATTAATGACGAAAAATTATGGATCGACTTTTTGAAGAAGATGCTTCAAAAGTCACATTTAATCAAGTTGTTAAGACTGCTCTTAGCAAAGAGTCTGCCTTACGTGATCACAAAGAAAGAAGTGTTGGTGTTGCGGTAAAATCTGAACCAGTTTATTTTCAAAATGCCAGGAGTTCTAGAAGCCAAACGGGCCAAACCTCAAAATTGGAGCATAGTGCTGGGAACAACAGGCCTTGGCTCAAGAACAAATCATCAGGTGGTAAGAGTAACCAATCTTCAAGTAAGTGCTTTGTGTGTGGTCGTAAAAATCATTTATCGAATAACTGCGTTTATAAAAATTGTATTTGTCACAATTGTGGCATTAAAGGACACTTAGCACCTCAGTGCAAGCGTAGCAAGCAACATTTTTTGCAAGAATCAGATAGTGTTAATAATTATGACACTGACAGGTCAGATAACTGTATTTTTAATATTCAAGATTTAGATGTAAATAATATTGATAGTTCAGGAAACATTAAACCATTTTTGTGAAATTAACTTGTGAAAAAATTCCATTAAATTTTGAGGCCGATTCAGGTTTTGCTCATTCGGCTATTTCCGAAAAATTGTATTTAAAACATTTTAAATATATAAAATTGCAAAATAATGATTTGTATTTAAAAGATTATGTAGGTATTACTTTTAAACCAATTGGATTTTTAATGTTAAATATAAATTTTGAAGGTAACGATTATATTTTAAAAACCTATGTTGTTAAAAATGGTGGTCCTCCATTAATAGGGCGAAATGGTTTAAGTATGTTAAATTTAGGCATATGTAGGGTAAATAATATGTCAAATAATGACAGATATGATTTTAACAGTACAAATCAATGGTATTCTGTAGGTGTAGATTCATCTACCAAGCTTTCAGATTTATTGTCAAAATATCAAGATATTTTTGATTCTACCCTTGGCACGTTTAATAAATTTAAAGTTTCTTTAAATCTAAAAGCGGGAGCTAACCCAAAATTTTTCAAGGCAAGACCGGTACCTTTTGCAATAAAACCTAAAATAGAGCAAGAATTGGAGCGTCTTGTTAATTTCGGTGTCTTAATTAAAACCGAATTTTCTGATTGGGCAACTCCGATAGTGCCAGTTTTAAAACCAAACGGAGGAATTCGTATCTGCGGTGATTTTAAAATTACGTTAAATTCACAATTAGAGATACAACATTTTCCGTTACCGCGTGTTGAATATTTGTTTGCAAAATAGCAAGGTGGAGAAAAGTTTTCTAAGATTGATTTGTCGGAGGCATATCTCCTCGAATAGGTGATAATACACTGTTTTGACGAGAATGTAGCTAAGGAATCATAAAAGATATGACTGTGGCAGTTAGAGCTATCGATAGATCTTTTAAAGTTATGTCAAGCTATCGTAAAAAGTAGATATTGGAATTTTTGCGAATACATCATTTTACCATAGCAGGGCACCACTGTATATGTAAAAGCATTAAATGGTTCCCATTTGGATGCTTGAGTAATTAGAAACAGAACAAAACAGGTATGCAAAAGTGATTAAGAAAATGGTTCAAAACTTTAAATGCCTTAAATTTTATATGGCATATATAGTTTGTTTATAAGAATAAATACCAAGTGGTAATGGATTATCTTTATTACATTTACATATTTAGGCCTATTCACAATTTCATTTTAATTGCATAAGTTATAAAAGGGTTTATATTTATCACTTTTGCATCCCGGTTTCTATTCAAAATTTCATCTTAATTGCTTAGGACCCAACAGAGATGATATGAATCACTAAATACCTTTACCTATTTACAATTTGATCTTAATTGCATAAGCCCACAAAGGGAAACTATAGTCCAGATCGCTCTTATCATGCGGTTGTATCAGTTAATCAAAAGCGGGTTTTACACCTAACAAGTAATTGATCAAATAATTGAACAAGTGCTTGTTCAAGTGACTTGACGGCGAAAATTTTTCTCAATTTATTTATCAAGTAGCTTGATCAATTACTTGAAGAAATTAAAATTTATTATCAATTTTTTAGTGGATTTTTAGTAACTTTTTGTCTTATTTATTGTTTACATTTGGGTACACGTGTTTTTGGAAAGATTTAGTTTTTTTAAGCTGTAAAATAATGAAGACAACAAAGGGACATAAAATCAAAGTTTTAAAATCAGTTATTTTAGCGCTTTTAATTATTAGTTGTGTAAAAAAACATAACCAAAAAAACGTAGATGGTGGACGCGACCATGGCTTAATCGTGAAAAAGGGCATTTATCATTAATTCACAAAGAGTTTCTGGAACATGACCCAAAACAATTTAAAACTTATTTAAGAATGGAAAGAGCAGACTTTGAGGACCTTCTTGAAAAAATTACACCAAAAATATCTAAGCAAGATACATTTATGAGGGAAGCTATTAAACCTAAGGATCAGCTGTCAGTAACTTTACGTTTTTTAGCAACAGGTGAAACTTTTCGAAGCTTATGGTTTGCGTTTCGTATTCATGAATCCACTATTTCTTTGTTTATACCCAAAGTTTGTAAAGCCATTTGTGAGGTTCTTAAAGACGAATATTTAAAGGTATAATAAAAATGATTCTTGCTATTCGTTATTTTAAGTAGGACTTATTTTGTAGATTCCATCATCAGCTGCTGATTGGCTTAATATAGCCAAAAATTTTGAAACCCGTTGGAACTGTCCAAACACAATTGGTGCTTTAGATGGAAAACATATCCTTTTCCGTGCACCAAAAGCAAAAGTAGCTGATTATCGAAATTACAAAGGGACATACAGTATTGTATTGCTTGCTCTGGTGGATGCAAATTATTTGTTTACGTATGTAGATATAGGCTGCAATGGTCGAGTATCTGATGGTGGAGTGTTTGTTAATAGCACTCTGTACAAAAAATGTATGCTCCAGGAAATATGTTGAATCTATCAGAAGAAAAATGTTTACCTGGAAGAAATAAGCCTGTACCTCATGTTATAGTTGCTGATAGTGCATTTGCTCTTTCATACAATCTAATTAAACCATATCCATTCAAAAATATTACTCCCCAACAAAGAATTTTTAATTATCGTCTTAGCCGAGCCAGAAGAATGGTAAATAATGCATTTGGAATTTTGGCAAATCGATTTAGGGTGCTTTTAAGCACTATAAATATGTGTGCAGATAAAGTTGAACTTGTAACAATGACATGCTGCATACTACATAATTATTTAAGAACGAATAACCCCTTTTTTGACAGTGACACAAGCATAGATAAAAATTATATTTTCAAGTATGCATTAGGACAACAGGGTGGAACTCATAATTCCAGAGCAGTCAGAACAATAAGAGAGGAATTCGAGGAATATTTTAATCACGAAGGAAGTGTACCTTGGCAATATAATTTAGATAGAACATTTTAGGTTATTTAAAATTTCATTTATCATTTAGGATATCTATTTTCTATGTTTTTTAGTTTAGTGTCTTTCTTATGGTTAAAAGTTAATACCACAATACCTATTAGCCTCAACAACTTTACTGAACAATATCTGAAAATAAAACTCATAATTCCAGAGCAGTCAGAACAATAAGGGAGGAATTCGAGGAATATTTTAATCACAAAGGAAGTGTACCTTGGCATTATAATTTATATAGAACATTTTAGGTTATTTAAAATTTAGTTTATCATTTAGGATATGTATTTTCTTTGTTTTTAGTTTAGTGTTTTTCTTATGGTAAAAGTTAATACCACAATACCTATTAGCCTCAACAACTTTACTGAACAATATCTGAAAATAAAACTTATAATTCCAGAGCAGTCAGAACAATAAGAGAGGAATTCGAGGAATATTTTAATCACAAAGGAAGTGTACCTTGGCATTATAATTTATATAGAACATTTTAGGTTATTTAAAATTTAGTTTATCATTTAGGATATGTATTTTCTATGTTTTTTAGTTTAGTGTCTTTCTTATGGTTAAAAGTTAATACCACAATTACCTATTAGCCTCAACAACTTTACTGAACAATATCTGAAAATAAAACTCATAATTCCAGAGCAGTCAGAACAATAAGGGAGGAATTCGATGAATATTTTCATCACAAAGGAAGTGTACCTTGGCATTATAATTTATATAGAACATTTTAGGTTATTTAAAATTTAGTTTATCATTTAGGATATGTATTTTCTTTGTTTTTTAGTTTAGTGTTTTTCTTATGGTTAAAAGTTAATATCAAAATACCTACTAGCCTCAACAACTTTACTGAACAATATCTGAAAATAAAACTCATAATTCCAGGGCAGTCAGAACAATAAGAGAGGAATTCGAGGAATATTTTAATCACAAAGGAAGTGTACCTTGGCATTATAATTAAGATAGACATTTTAGGTTATTTAAAATTTAGTTTTTCATTTAGGATATGTATTTTCTTTGGTTCTTAGTATAATGTTTTTCTTATGGTTAAAAGTTAATATCAAAATACCTACAAGCCTCAACAACTGTACTGAACAATATCTGAAAATAAAAATGCTATTCTCAAAAAACATTTTTTTTTATTAATGTTACAGTAATGAATCAAACAAAAAAATTATATCTAATAACAAAAATATTCGGTATAAACTTATTACTTGGGTCCTATTAGCCTTAAAAACCCAAAAACTTTGGAATAGAATTACTTTAACTGAATTACTACTTTGATTGTGTTTTTGATATTAAATAGTTTAAATTTTACATTAAAAGTTTACCCATGAAAAATCGTCGCTTTTCATTTTAAATATAAAGTAAATACAGGGTGGCGCACCACAAACGCCTCGGACTCTAATATAAAAACGATATTACTTTTTTAAAATATTTTTTCACAGGTGTATGTGGGTATATAGGGAGTATAATTTAAAGTTATAAGGAATTATACAGGGTGCTCCAAAAAAAAGATCCATATCAAGCTTATGTTTTTTAAAATGGAACACCTTGTACATTACTTCATTTTTCGATTGTAGAAATAAAAATAAGGTAAGTTTTATTAGCGATCCCTATACCAAAAATAAAAGGTTTTTAAGATATTTAGGATTTTTGAAAAATCCTTACAAAAACAAAATTTTAATATATGTATTATCCTACCTTACTTAGGCTTATCTTTGTATATTATATTATATTGCTAGAACATAAACTGTGCCATTACCTACAGTTAATTTTTTTGTGAGAATTTAATATAAGCTACTTTAAAGTGCAAATTACTAGCTTATTTTAAATGGAACACCCTGTATTATAGGAAAAAATTAGGTAAGTCTGAAGAAGGCATAAGGTAGCTGGTATTGAATATTACTTTCTTGACACCCTGTATAATTTCTAGGAAAAAAAAATAAATGTAGGTGATGGCACTGTTTATGTTCTAGCAATATTACATAATATACCAAGTCAAGCCTAAGTGAGGTAGGATATTAAAATTTTGTTGTTGTCATGACTTTTTCAAAAATCCTAAATATCTTAAAAACCCTTTATTTTTGGTATAGGGATCGCTGATAAAACTTACCTTATTTTTATTTCTACAATCCAAAAATTAACTAATATACAGAGTGTTCCATTTAAAAAACATAAGTTTGTTATGGATCTTTTTTTTTTTTTTTTTTGGAGCATTCTGTATAATTCCTTATAATTTTAAATTGTGCTCCCTATATACCCACGTATGCCTGTAAAAAAAATATTTTTAAAAAGTAATACCATTTCTCTATTAGACACAAAGACGTTTGCTGTGCGCCACCCTGTATACAGTATGGCCCTTTAGGTGTCCATAGTTGAAACTTTTTATTTGTCATTTTTCAGAAAATTTCATTTAACATAAAAGTTAAAGTCCCAAATTATATTAGCAATTGTCAGTTGTGTTTAAATACCAAAAATATAAGGATATGTGAAAGAACTGAAAACTACATAGGAGGAAAATACAATTTTTTTTATAGACTGTTTACACAATATATTACAAAATATGAAAAAGAAATGTTATTCTGAATTAAAATTTATGCCCAAATTCAAACACTTTACTTTTCTTTAGGTCCTAATCCAGTAATACTTTTAAAAAATAGTGCTAAAATTTGGGAACATATTAAGACATTTTGACAAAAATAACTTAACTAGTGCAAAATATAAAAAAGTAAGAGAAATCAAAAAGCTAGGTAATTGAAGAAGCAATCTAAATATTTAAATAAAAGAATAGAGAAAAAGTTCTGGAGAAATAAAAGGGGTTAAAATCCTAAAAAAAATAAACACCCTGTAAAGATAAATAAATATACCTACTATACTTATTTTATGCATAATAGTCGCAATAAAGTTTGTAACAACTTAACTTTAATATCTATAGAAAAATATACTATGCACTTTAAAAAACCACCAAAAATATCAAATTTTTAACACCCTGTAGATTGAAAACGAAGCTTAAAAGATACAGGGTGGTCCCTAAGTAATAGGCCAAAATTCAACTGGAGAATTGTGAAGTTAAAATAATGCGATTAAACCAAACTTACGTCAGTACAAAAGTTGACATTAACAGGGTGTTAAAATTCAAAACATATTTTTAAATTATTGCTAATATTTTATGCGTTTTGAATATTGTAATAAAACTCGGTATCTAGAGGTTATCTAACATGAGCAATTCATATCTGATGATATGAATAGCTCATGTCAGAAACCCCTACACATCGAATTTTGTGACAATATTCAAATCGCATGAAACATTATCGAAATAATTTAAATATATTTTTTGAACTGCAACACCCTGTATCTTAGTTAATATCAACTTTTGTACTAAGGGAAGTTTAGTTAAATAGCAATATTTTAACTTTACAATTCTCCAGTTGAATTTTGGCACACGTAGCGACTACCCTGTAGATGTTTATTGGAGTTTTTTTTTATAAAATCGCAGTATTCTTTCGAGTTGCAAGAAATTCCTCTTAACCACTTTAAAAAGCATATTTTCACTAAATCTGATATCTAAAAATTGCCAATATTAACACTTATAAATATAAGGGACAAGAGACAAGTGAATCATTTGCAAAACAGCAATAATTTATAATTTTTGAATTTTCAGAGGGTGTGTAACGCTCATAACTTATTAAACTTTCATAAAAAAACAAATCTTTAATAAAAAACTTTCAAAAAAAACAAAAACTTATATTGTCCCTAGAATGATTTGCAGTATTAATTCGTTCGCAGGTTACTTGGGGCCGCCAGCTTTTAGACAGTGGAGACGGGAGTGGGTTGTTAATATTTAATGAGCGCCACCTGGTTAGGGTTACTCCAAGGCCTGAGTTAAGTTAGAAAAACAAAGGAAGTTTCCAATAACCAGGAATTGTAGTTTCCTGATACTACAAATCAATTCAGAAATAGGGTTGGGTTAGCAATAACTTCCCTTTTAAAAAATAATTCAGTTTTATTCATTAACAATTTGGGATTAAAATCATAAAAGGGTTCTGAAATGGAGGGGCGTAATGTGATCACATGCCGCAACGTTGTAATATAGTAATGGGTTAATTAATATGTATAAAAAAATAATTCACTTAAACCTTACAATACGAAAATATGTTGCCATATACCAAAAAAACAATAGGAAAATTGCTCACTTATGAGATGCTTTACTTTCAGAAGGAAATTTTGCTAGATCTTTGTTTTCTTTTAACTTAATAACTAACAGCAACCTACTTTAGTGTTTAAATTTATCTAGATACAGTTTATTTGATCAACATAATTTCCTTTTTTTTTTAAGTATGCATAAAAAAATATATATAAATCTTTTTTCTTTTTAAATAATCAACCGTCTTCCTTTTTACTTTAATTAATTAACTTATGATTAAAACTTGCGTGTAGCCAATCCAGAGTGTTTTCCAGCTGCAGTGGTATTAATGCCCATACAGGAAATGCCAAGATCGTTTAAGCAGCTTGGACTGTCGTAGGGAGGAATGTGTACCACACCAGTAATAAAAACCCTAATAGAAATTATCAATTAGGCTTCAAGTAGCAACTCTATATTATTTATTTATTTTTTCTTTAATAAAATAAGATTAATATGCAAAATAAATTATATATTTATAGAAAAACAAAATTAATAGTTATATAATATTTATCATATAATAAGATAAACTTTGCATACTTTTAATTACATGTTATGTAACATTCCTTTTTTAAAAAAAACGGACTGGCAAATTAAAAAAAACACCCCTTATAAACAGTAATACTATTTTTTTAAAGAAATTCTAAATACGAGTTTCTAACAAACCAACAAAAAAATAACCCCTTTTTTTATAAATGTATTATTCCTAAGAAAAAATTGTTATTTAAAATCTTACCTCTTTGTTGAGGGTTTTATTATCCAGTAAAAAGTCAAATCCGGGAAAAAATATTTGAAGATAATCCTCAATCGAAAGATCTTCAGAGATACTTGTCAAATTTAGAAGGGTGTCCAGAATTGTCATCAATTTCCAGAAAATTCAAAAGGGTGGCAGCCAAATCAAGAAAAATATATATAAAAAATTGCCCTGAAAGGTTATTGGCGGTTTTAGAAACTCAATTTAAACAAATATGTGGAGTTTTACACTCAAAATTAATAATCCAACACTAAGAAAAAAACCACATACCTGAAGGTGGAAACCGGGCACGTGCTGTGCAAGAGCACTGGTCAATTAATCCCACAATGGAAGCGTTTCAAATCCACAAAAATCTAATCGACTAAGAATCATCCAATGTCTAAACGCTTAAAAGAAATTAGTCGGCTTTAATCCCCAACTTGGGCACTGGTCTCCAATCCAGAAGACAGTTTTTAAACCGGCAAACTTTCTCTAACCAGAGCTACTTGCAAAATGAATTGCCCAAAATGGCCGTACCCCGTGTACCTCCACACGGGTACCGTTGAATTTCGACCCAGGAGAAGGACCTACCACGTGATGTTTCTGTCTCTCTTAAACAACCCAAGAGTACGAAAACCCATCTTTGTCAGAAGGCACTGGACCCATAAGGGCCACATGACGTAAATACATGGTTGAAATGTCTTTCTTCTATTATACTAAATTACTTATCACTTTCCTTATAAAAGAACCCAAGTTAAGTTTATTCTATCAAATTACATTTTTAAACATGCCCACAAAACCAATTTCTAATTTTACACTACTTATGACCACCATTGCCCATCATTGTTTTATACAAATTGCCGATTTCTAAAAAGTTTCCCAACTATACGTGGAAGTGCAATACATCTGGCAACATGGTGTCCGTTAACCGTGACAACTGCGTTTGGGAAGAATCGAACTTGCGTGAAGCGCTGACATTTGACTTACGTCGAAAATGACAAATTTAAAAACATGCTTAAAAGAAAACAAATTTGTAAGAAAATCAAGAAAAATTCAAATAACATGGTTTAGAATCCCGTAAAGTAAGTATTTCTGTGTATTATTTGTATCTATGATAAGATTAATATAGTTAAAATTATTCAACCACAACAAATAACCTCAAACCACTACCTTACTGTTTTTATTAAAAATGCTTCTTTTATTTTTAGATTAATCCAATAAAAAGGTTCAAGAACTCAAGAAAATGACAATGAGGATGTTTTACAACCATATTTCTATTGGGTGTCTTATAAAAGAAGTCAAAAACTAGTAATAATTTTGCCCTGCATGAATGTAAACAACTAAGAGAAATTGACCGAAAACCAAGAAAATAAGGAAAAATCAGCACCTTACTAAACGAAACCTGTTATTATTGACAGGTATGTAGATGTAATTTTAATATTTAGTTAGTCAATTTTGCCTGACTTAAATAAAACCAACGTAATTTAACCCTTTAAATACCTTAAACAAATTCACTGTATCATAAAAAAATAGATTTATTAAACAATATTTTATCTCTTTTAGATCCTACAACGCCATAAAACAGATTTTCCCAGTCCAGCCGCACTCAAAACAAGAAAAGCAAGTTCCCCAAAGTGATTCTTGTTTCCACCGTAAGCAGAAAGAAGCCTTATTGAAGAAAAAGGAAATTTGACAAAATTACTACAAATTAATGGTCAATATACGAGATGGCATACCACAGGTTATTTTTATAATTATAAGCATTATACAATGTACATATAATTTATAATTATGTAGTAAAAGTAAGTATTAGTATTTTATTTTTAATAAATAGTTTATTTAAACAGTTGCCTAGTCTCTTAATGAATCCTCATCCGATAAATTAGTTATATTTTGGTTGTTATGTCCCTAATGAAAAAATGACACGTTACAAAATCCCCCTCAGCTACAAGATGATTAACCGCCGTAAGGTGGTTAATCCTGGAAGTAAGATACTTCTTTTAAGTCTTTAAGGTGCCATACACCATGAGATTTGCCATTGTCGTCCTTTAATTCGTAGGTCCAAGGAGAAAGACGCCGACACACTGTTAATGGTCCAATATACTTGGGCGCTAATTTTTTGCTAAAGTTCTTGGCTGCATCTGAAATAACGTAATTTTTCCTCCATACCTTTTGTCCGACGGCAAACTCCGTACTTCGTTTTCGTAGGTTATATTTGAAAGCATTTCTTTCACTAGCTTTCTCCAATCGTTTCTTAACATCCAAATACAATTTCGTAAAAGCTTTATTTCTTGAAGTCCACTGTTCGTTATTCTCATTTTCCGGTAGATTTCCAGATTCAAAATCATTACTATAATCCTTTCCAGATAAACACATGTTTCTACCAAAGTTAATGTAATACGGGGAAACTTTTGTAATTTCCTGTCTTGCTGTGCGTAAGGCACAAGCTAATTGATGAATATTTGCATCCCACAACTTGTGATTATCCTGAACGTACATTGCCAACATTGTTTTTAAAGTTCTATTTTGCCTCTCAGTGGGATTGGCCCGTGGATGATAATTAGCATTAAATTTTATTGAGCAATCGTACTTCGTGGCAAATCGTTTAAATTCATGACTTCTATACTGCGGACCATTATCAGTAAAAATCACTCGCGGAACGCCAAAAACTAAAAATGTATGTTCCTCCATATTCTTGATAATAGTCGAAGAGGTTGCTTTTCGTAGCGGGAATACAAATGAAAATTTACTAAGATAGTCGGTTACTACTATATGAGTTTCCTTTTGTAGATCTTGGTAACGGTCCCATGAGATCTGTGGAAATTATTTCCCAGGGCCTCGTTGGTTTAGGATGTGAAACCATATGGTCCATGTTACCTTTAGGATCGCTTTTATATGCATTGCATGTACTACATTTTCTAATAAAGTCCGCAACATCCTTCCTCATTTTTGGCCAGTAATATTTCTCCATTAAACATGAATAAGTTTTATACACACCCATGTGTCCCGATGTTGGAAGATCATGAGCTGCTCTAATAATATCACCTCTATCTTCCTTAGGCACTACAAGCTTCCAATAGTCACTATCAACAGACAAACCAGGATATTCCTGTTTCACGTATTTCTTAAGTAAACCATCTTTACACCGCCAACTTAAGAACTTTAAAGGGTTTGCCTCAACTTTTTGACACATTTGATTGTACCATTTATCCTTAATTATCCTTTTCGTCTCTTTAACCTCCAATACACTATCCACTGCTGGTGTTACTCGTGATAACATATCTGGTACCACTAAGTCTTTACCTTTTCGGTGTTGTACCTTAAAGTCGTACATTTGTAATTTAATAGACCAACGGCCCAATCGACCAGTTGGGTCCTTCAAATTTAGCAGCCACTTAAGACTAGAATGATCGGTGATTACAGTAAATGGTATACCTTCCAAGTATGGCCTTAACTTCTCAATAGCCCAGACTAATGCTAGCATTTCCCTTTCAGTAGTAGTATACAACTTTTCCTGCTTCGTCAATGACCTACTTAAATAACATATTACCTTCTCGCCCTCTTCATGAGGTTGTACAAGAACTGCACCAATACCATACCCAGATGCATCCGTCTGTATAATAAACTCTTTACTGTAATCCGGGCAGCTCAGAATTGGGGCTGTTATTAACAATTCTTTAATCTGCCTGAAGGCATTTTCACAGTCAGGTGTCCAATTAAATTTGGAATTCTTCTTAGTTAGGGCTGTAATTGGGGCAACAATGGCCGAAAAATCGGGAACAAACCTTCGATACCAAGAAAAAGTACCAATAACTCTTCTAACTTCCGAAACGGTTGTTGGACGAGGCAGTTCAAGCATGGCTCTAACTTTATCAGGATCTACACGGAGTCCACGTCGATCAACCACATAACCAAGGTACTTCATCTCCGGCCGACAAAATTGTGACTTTTCCCAGCTCACCGTTATTCCAGCATTATGAAGCCTTTTAAATACTTCTCCTAAAATCCTGATATGTTCTCCAAATGTTTTTAAAATTATCACACAGTCATCCAAGTAAACAAAAACGAAGGGGGCTAAGTCCCCAAGAATACAATCTATCAATCTTTGCCATGTAGCTGGAGCATTATGAAGCCCAAACGGCATTCTACGAAATTGGAACAGACCACGATGACAAATAAAAGCTGTTAGTGGTCTTGATGATTCTGCTACGGGAACTTGCCAATACGCACTTTTAATATCAATACTAGATAGGTATGTTGCATCCTTAAGTTTATCCAGAGTCTCTGACACTAAAGGTAGAGGATAACTATCACGCAGCGTGACGGCGTTCAACTTTCTGTAATCTACACAAAATCTTACTTTAGCGGTATTCTTTTTATTTACTATGACCACAGGTGATGCCCATGGACTACTGGATGGTTCAATAATTCCTAATTTCAACATATCTTTAATTTCGTCTTCAATCAGTTTTTGCATTACAGGTGACACTCGGTAGCTTCGTTGTCTTATCGGTTCTGAGTGAGTAACAATCTTATGTCCCACCAGATTTGTACAACCCATTCCTGTTCCCATCAGTTGTTTATACTTTTGCACTAATTCATTTAACTGAACCTTTTCCACATCCGTTAAAAGTGTTTGATATTGTCCTCTTTCAATACTACAAATAGATTTCATGTTGTTAGCAAAATGCCACTCATTATGTCTTAAATCAGGGATGATTCCCATAGTAATCCAAAAATCTGCCCCTAAAATCAGCTGATGTAGTAAGTCAGGTAAAACAATAATTTCCATAAGCCTAACCCTATCTCTCAAATGTATAGGCACATTAACAGTACCCAAACTTTCCACATGCTGTCCATTGGCTACAGTGCAAACAGATTTTCTATTTGTATCTAACTGCAATTGCTGTCCGCTTAATAAAGACCAGCCCTTTTGACCAAGAAACGTCCTTGATGCGCCAGAGTCTAGAAGTCCCAAAATGGTATGGCCTAAGATATCCACTTTTAAGTATGGTCTTTCATCGTTTTGAACATGATCTAAGATAAAGTCAAGTATTGGTTTATAGTCGGCAAATCGGTCTTTTCACCCTTAGGCCGACTGTCTATGGGCGACCTTGTCCGTTTCCCGAACAGCTAGGGCATGTTCTCTTCGTAAAACCTTCCTTTTTACATTTATAGCAATAAATTTTTGTAGCTTTTTCAGCACATCCTATTGCCTTATGTCCTGGCTTTTGACACTTGAAACAAATTATAGGTCTAGCACCAGTAGAGCTTCCACTCGCAACGGGCTGCGAAGAATCAATAGCTTCCACTTGTTCCTCTAAACTGACATAAGCCAAGTCCGGTTCTAAAGATTGACCTTTCCTAGATGGTCTATCATACTCTTGACAGTGCATTCTCTCTTCAATTCTCTTGCACAAAGTTTTTAACTGTGCTAAGCTTGAAATCTCTAGAGCTCCTAATTGTGTTCTGTACAAGGGCAAGATATTTCTGAGCAAAATATTCAACTTTGCCTCTTCTGTCACAGGACATTGTAACCTTTGGAAGTATTTAGACATAACAGCCATGTACATTCCTATCGTTTCATCCGATCCTTGAACTCTTCTTTTGATTTCTTCAAGTAGTTTTTCACTATAAAAAGCAGGTTGATATTCTTCCTTAAATCGGGCGACTAGTTCGTCCCAAGTATGAACTTCTGTCCTACAGTCTTGATAGAATTCGTAAGCTCTACCATCAAATAAGTCAATGCCAGATTCCAATAAAATATCTTTGGACACATTTCTTGCTCTGCTAAGTTCTTCCACTCGTTCAAAAATGCCGTGACTGACATACCACGTCTGTCGCCGGTAAACTTAATATTTCATTTGTGAGGTAATATGGGTTTTATATTTCCTGTCAAACCACCACCTGTTATGTTACCTATAATTGGTGACGGAGGAGTAGCAAAAGATGAGCTAGACAACGGTAAACCTGCGCCTGGTTGTATAGCAGTAGCTGTATTAGCTGTACTAGTCGCTGGTTGTTGGGCCTGTGCCGTAGTTCCTTGAAGTACTAACAAACTGGGAGGAATGGCTTGGTTTTTCCCATCTGCAAGAGAAGCTTTATTGCTCAGCTGGTCAATAAGAGTTAATGTTTCGGCTACCAGTATACCCCGTAAACGTGTCTCTTCTATGGTATCGCATGACATGTTATCGATTCTTCCTAGAATGTGATTTAATTTCGTTTGATATCTCACATATGTACTGCTTTTGCTTGTGTCAGCAAATCCATCTATTAATAATGCAAGGTCATCCAACTTCTTGGTTACCGCCGAAGCATCTTCAGAAAATACAAAAGGGTAGGGAGGGTAGTGCAGGCTTTCTCCCGTTTTTTCCATTCTTCTTGCAAGAGCTAGGCGAGTCCTCATCTCGTCTACCGTACCAGTAGCTATACCACGCCATGTTAACTCGTAAGCAAGTTCGTCCTTATCTAAGCGATTAACTTCCACTTTACGCGACATTGTGAATAATATCTAATGCACTAAACTAAATTACTAAAAGCCACAGTAAATTAATACGTAATAAATCACACACAATTTCACAACTTAATTACTATTCACTTGATCATTTACTTATTAACACCACTATAATAAAATCCACAAAATAAATGAATTTAAATAGTAGTAAGTTCACGTATATATAAATTGGCTACTGCGTATACGCAAAAAAAAGTATAAATTAAAAAAAATAATTTTGCAAACTTATCTTTTCATAAACTTTTAAGAAAATATTGTAAATGGCAACACTGTAATTACTTATATTAAAATTAACTAAATAAATAAAATCCAAAATCTTAATGGTATTGTGACGTAGGTTTTTTGAAATATATATACTGGGTTACTTTACGTCACTGGGACTATGTACAATATGGAACTATCTATTGGGACCATGAGACCGGTGGACCAGTAAAACTAACTTCACATTTTTTTTAAAAACTAATTTAACTTATTTGATTAACTTAAATTAGTACGGGCATATCCCTAGGGATAGCCCGTACGGGGCTTAACTCAAACTTTAACTCTTTACTTGACTTTTCTAACTACTTCTCTGATAAACAATCTATCCCCGTCTTAAAATTTTGTTCTCTTTAAATATTAAATTTTTTCAGTATTTGTTTTGCATTTCTAGGCTACTCGCTTGTTTAATGTTTTTGTTTTATTATTATAAGAGTAACCTAGAAAATTGTTTGATTCATACTTTTTAAACCTTGACACTTCACGTATTGTTTTATGTACCAAATTTCCCAATGTTAAGTAACCCAATTATATTTAAATTTCCCAAAAATGTATATTTTTAAAATTCCCAAAATGTATACTTTTTTTTATACTAGGTGTTCACATATGCCCCTTCCCTGAAAGCGTTGGACCCACAACGCTATTAGAAATGAGCCAAATTTACTTTAAACTCTTTGAAAAAAATTTAGCAATATTACCGAAATCGATAGTTCCATATAGCTTACAAAAATTTAAAAATATAACAATATTTTACCTATTATGTAAATTACCGTAAATAACCTTAACTTTTCGAAGTTTTTAAAAATATGAAAAAAGTTTTATCTAAAATTTTTTAATAAATGTAAAGAAAAAAAATGAACAAATAGCCTTTAATAAAAAAATAATTAATTGACTTGACTATTTTTCTGAAAAATAAAAGATTTGTCATTGATCATAAGAAAAAAGTTAAATTTTTCCCATTGTGAACTGTATAATTTCTAAATTTGAGATTTTCTCCAAGTAGTTTTATTTAAATGTAGTTGTAACGGTTAAGATTATTTTTTAGAGAAAAGTGGCCTAAATTTCATACCTCCCATATTAAACGCTTTAAATACATAGTATTATTACTCATTAACTTTATTACATAATATGTGCTAAACAAAACATCTAATTTGGTAAATAAAAATGTTTATTTGAAACTAGCAAGCTCTGCATTATTAGAAATGCACTTGACCTTTTCAGCATATTGTATATCATCAAAGCAATGACCCTTTCATAAATTACTATTAAATATACGGTGGGTTAAAAAAGAGTTATTATCAAATTTTACTTTTAGGCTACTTTTCTCTGCATATTAAATCATTATTTTTATCAATATTATAATATGTAAACAACAAAAAAAATACCATTAATTAAAAAAAACATTACAGATTTACCTAAACACTTTACAAATACCATACTGTTCTAGATTGTCCATCTTTTGTTAAATTGTACTGTTTTCACCTTTGCCTTCCTGTCCATGTCCTTGATGGTGCGTTCCATTGGCCATTTGTCCCGTACTTCTCCACGTACCATTGTCTGCCTTTCATTCCCATTTTCTTCTTCCACATCAGGTTACTGCAACTTCATGCCAATTTCCCCATATCCTGAGCTTTCTCAGGGCCGCTAGATAGTCTTGTATCCCACCATTCAAGACCATACTTCAGAGCTCTTCCCATACTAGAGCTGCGGCTTCCAGTGCTAATGCAGCCTCATGCTGCTTCTGAACTCCGTCTTCACGACGTACCATACAACTTCGACACAAATAAATATATTTCCATATTCTTCTTTATCACTTCTGGCTAACACCATTTAGCCATATTTGAAAACTGAAGATATACCTTATCTTCCTTTTCTTGTAGCTACGCTGCTACCTCCTTGCAGCTACGCTACGCAACATATTTTTTCCCCATCTTCGTCCTTTCACACACATTTCTTCTCCGGGGAACGGGACGCCTTTACCATATATATGGTATTTTCTTCCACGAATAAACTGAGGGGTAGGAAGGGCGTACCATAAGCGACTTTTCCTATCGCTTCACAAAGGGCACTGGAACTGGGGCGGGCACAGCTTACCATAACCGACGTTTCACAAGGTCACTGGGAACGGGGGCGCCTCCACCATATGTGACGTAGGTTTTTTGAAATATATATACTGGGTTACTTTACGTCACTGGGACTATGTACAATATGGAACTATCTATTGGGACCATGAGACCGGTGGACCAGTAAAACTAACTTCACATTTTTTTTAAAAACTAATTTAACTTATTTGATTAACTTAAATTAGTACGGGCATATCCCTAGGGATAGCCCGTACGGGGCTTAACTCAAACTTTAACTCTTTACTTGACTTTTCTAACTACTTCTCTGATAAACAATCTATCCCCGTCTTAAAATTTTGTTCTCTTTAAATATTAAATTTTTTCAGTATTTGTTTTGCATTTCTAGGCTACTCGCTTGTTTAATGTTTTTGTTTTATTATTATAAGAGTAACCTAGAAAATTGTTTGATTCATACTTTTTAAACCTTGACACTTCACGTATTGTTTTATGTACCAAATTTCCCAATGTTAAGTAACCCAATTATATTTAAATTTCCCAAAAATGTATATTTTTAAAATTCCCAAAATGTATACTTTTTTTATACTAGGTGTTCACAGTATTAGAAGGATTTTTTTTTCCCAAAGTAAAAGAATAATTAATCAATATGGCAACACTGCTAATGTAATGTATAATAGAAAAAAACTATTGAAGCTACTTGGAATTATCCAATATAAAAATAAAATTTTATTGATAGTTACACGAAGTACTTAGAAATCTTACTAATCTGAAATTACTGAGAAAATGGCAACACTGTTCAGTTTAAAATAGTATTTAAGATTACGAATTAACCCCATAATAAAAATAAAAAAATAAAAAAAAACTAGCTAACCATTCACCAAAAGCGCGTGAAAATGACCTATATCTTCAAAATACAAAAATTATTAACTGCGCATGCGTTTTACTTTACAAAAAAGAATTATTCAGCGCCTATGAGTACCTAAATACATAAAAAAATCAATGCAAAAAAAATCCAAAAAAATCCTAAAAATTTTGAAAATTTTCTAAGTTGGCAACACTGTGCAACTTCGCAACTTACTACCCCTTTTTAATAAAAAGGCCCCACGTTGGGCGCCAATAAATTGTAACGCTCATAACTTATTAAACTTTCATAAAAAAATAAATCTTTAATAAAGTAAAACTTTCAAAAAAAACAAAAAAACAAAAAAACTTATATTGTCCCTAGAATGATTTGCAGTATTAATTCGTTCGCAGGTTACTTGGGGCCGCCAGCTTTTAGACAGTGGAGACGGGAGTGGGTTGTTAATATTTAATGAGCGCCACCTGGTTAGGGTTACTTCAAGGCCTGAGTTAAGTTAGAAAAACAAAGGAAGTTTCCAATAACCAGGAATTGTAGTTTCCTGATACTACAAATCAATTCAGAAATAGGGTTGGGTTAGCAATAACTTCCCTATTAAAAAATAATTCAGTTTTATTCATTAACAATTTAAAATTAATTTAATACATCTAATTAGTATGTGTAGAAGAATTTAGTATATCAAAGTACTTAATCATGATACAGTAACTAAAACAATAAAATGATCGATGACTAAGTGAATTAATTTGGGATTAAAATCATAAAAGGGTTCTGAAATGGAGGGGCGTAATGTGATCACATGCCGCAACGTTGTAATATAGTAATGGGTTAATTAATATGTATAAAAAAATAATTTACTTAAACCTTACAATACGAAAATATGTTGCAATATACCAAAAAAAACAATAGGAAAATTGCTCACTTATGAGATTCTTTACTTTCAGAAGGAAATTTTGCTAGATCTTTGTTTTCTTTTTAACTTAATAACTAACAGCAACCTACTTTACTGTTTAAATTTATCTATATACAGTTTATTTGATCAACATAATTTCCTTTTTTTTAAGTATGCATAAAAAAATATATATAAATCTTTTTTCTTTTTAAATAATCAACCGTCTTCCTTTTTACTTTAATTAATTAACTTATGATTAAAACTTGCGTGTAGCCAATCCAGAGTGTTTTCCAGCTGCAGTGGTATTAATGCCCATACAGGAAATGCCAAGATCGTTTAAGCAGCTTGGACTGTCGTAGGGAGGAATGTGTACCACACCAGTAATAAAAACCCTAATAGAAATTATCAATTAGGCTTCAAGTAGCAACTCTATATTATTTATTATTTTTAATAATTGCAAAGCCAAAAAGGACAAAAACTTAAGCCAAATTCTGCTGATAATTAAATATCATCAGTAGCCTTCTCAGAATGAGCTAAACTTTTATAAAAACCATGAAAAATGCTTGGAATCCAGGGCAATAAAGACTGTAGGTGGTTATATTTTTTCGTCGAAATTTCATTTGCCTGCTCACGTATTTGAGGCAAAAGTTCAGGAAAAACAACACGCCTGCCATTTCTTTTAAGATCGACACATTTAAACGTGCTTGCTCCAAAATTTGTTTTAAAATACAATACACCCATATTTTCACTGCGTGCTTGTAGGTGAACCACATCTGACATACGAAAATCTTCACTTTCCTCAGTTTTTTTACGTACAACAAACGGTGAGCTATAAGAAGTATACAAAGATTTAAAATCTTTAAAATCGGGTACTTCCATATTAATGACGTTAAAACTTTTTAACCGACAACACAGCCTTGCAAGTTGCTGCCAGTCCCAGGGCGTCATCACTTTTAAAAATAGGGTTTGTTTTCGTTCTCTCTCAATTAAAGAATGATCACCATCTACCTCCATATGCGTATGTCCACGTAGTAGAAATTTGTGATAAATCTTTTTATATTTGGATACTTTTTTAAAATCCAAAAATATGCCATCACCATAATCATGTTACGATTTTGGGACGGGCAGTTATCCGACCGGATAGTTATCTCTTGTACGCTTTCACTTAAAGCCTCTGCCCATTTGAGAATGCCAGAAGCCATTTCATTTGCCCCACGTCCTGACTTAAGATTCGTCCCACATAATACACGTTGTAACGTTTCCCGCAGCATCTGAAATAGTGTAGTTGTATGTCCACAACTTAAGTTTATTAAAGCTTTGTTGGTTTGTTAACAGAGGCGTTGGAAGACATTTTTGTAGATCTACCGTAATAAATTTAAGTTTTCCATCACTTTGTATAACTGTCTCTTTATCTGTTTTTTTTTAAAGCATATCTTTTACCAGCTTCGTCAAGGTGCTCCTGATAACTTCTGTCAATATTTTCTCGATTTTCCATAGATTGAGTTTTGGCTAACAAAAACTTATCACACTCATCGCAGGTATCATTAAATGGCAACTTAAACGAGTAATTAAATTCCGTATTGAATATTGTCGAGTATAGCCAACTTTTGGCAATATTTTCTTCAGGCACATTATTTTCATGGCAGTCTGACTTATAGAGTTCATACATTCGATTTATATTTAATTCATTTCCCAAGTATTTTCTGTCTGAGCGCTCTCTTGTGTAGTGAGATTCTACTAAAGGAAACTTCTTAATATGATCTCGAACTCCTTGTTTCACGAACTCAGAAATTTTGTTAATTGGGATGTGTTTTCCTCTTCCATCATCGTCTATTATTCCACCATCCAATAGCCGTTGTGACAAAGTTTCTGAAACTTGACTACAAGTTTCATATGAATGTTCAAGGTACACATAGCTTGGCTCTTATAATGATGGAAATAAAATGGCATTAGACTGCAGTCTGTTCTTAAATCATTTAAGAACATTTTCTGTTCCAAATGTGCCGATATAGCCTATATTTTTTATAGTCTCCAATTTCTCCTGATTAATTTTGGGGTTTAAAACGTGGCGGCCTGTCTGCGCAGAATAATCTGATGCGCCAAGCGAAGTTGTAATTATTTATATTATATTATATATTACCCTGCAGTTGGCAAAGTTTAGATGTGAACATCTATTGGAACAAGACAATTCTAACAGATGCAACAGTCATACATAGTAGACCGGATATTACTGTGATATGCAAACAACAAAAAAATACTTACCTTATTGACGTGTCAAGAAAATTGGAATACCGAGGAATACCTACCAACTAATGCAAAAATCTGCAATACTTTCACGCCGCTAATATTGTTGGGTCGTTTCTAGGATCAAACTGCCTTACTGATTTCTTGCCCTAGTTTTTCCGAAACAGTGATCAGTACCTGCAAACAGAAAGAAAAATAAAGAATAATAATAATAATAATAAATCGTATTGCAAAAATAATCTACAAAAAAATCCACAAAAAAGTAATACCTAAATTTATTAAAAATACAAACAAAAATTAATTTTGACTTTTTATATAATTTATAATTTAGCGTTAGTTTTAGAAGATTCTGAAAACGTTTGACACTTAATAATTACTAAGAATAATAGTTTTTTATAGTTTCTGGCGAATTATATTTTTAATTTTATTATTATTGGTGTTTATATGGTGGATACAAATATTAAAATAGTTTTTAAAATTATTCTTACTAACTGTAGAATATAGCCATTTAAAGGATGCTGGTCCAAACAATATTGTGCTAATGTGAGAAATATTTTGTGAATATTTAATTTTCTAATAGCTAATAAAACTAAGTTAGGTACATAATATATGAAGAGAAAAAAATTGGTTTTCGATTTAATTATGCCCTCCGCTATAGAACAAATTTTCACCACATCTTTCGACGGTTTACAAAGTTTTCCTCGTTTTTGCCTATTTAACAAGGCTGAGAAAGCATACTCGCTGGAAAGAGCTCTAGCACATATATCGCAGTTGTTTGGTTTAATTATCTTTTTACCTATAAAGCCTGCTATATATTCAACAATATTTAATATATATGTATAAACAATTTAAAATATTTGAATGATTTTAAAAAAAACTTTGTAACATCCTCATTTTTAAAATGTTTTTCTTTATCCAAAAAATCTAGGTTTGTGCTACAGGTTTTTAATGTAACATTAGTAGTATCATCTTGTGCAAAACAGCTGGCCGTATCTGGTAACGGTATTTTAGTATGCACAAGTAATCTCTTGTAAGCATTTTCGAACTGCCAAGCTGTAGGATTACTATTAAACCCACAGCTACGACAAATAGCTGCAAAATACATCCCAAGGTGGTCTTGGCTTAATTATTATGTTAATATATATTTTAACGTACCTGTCTGAACACATTTTTTAAAAAGGTTTTGCACGCTGATTAGGCAAATTATTAAACCAAGAAAATGAGTTTTTCTACTACAGGATAAAATTTGCTCCCCGTTAAGACATTTTAACAAACTTAAATATGCTATGGAATATTTCACAAAAGTTGTAACATAATTATTATTATTTCTATAAAGTGGTTCTTTATGTTATGTGTTACCGAAATTTCTTTTATTTAGAAAATCAAGTATTTTGTCCATATTTTTGCAAATTCCTCAAATATCCTAATATTTAAGTCATGGTCACAGTGCTCTAAAGGCATCTGCTACCCTAGCCCTTAGGGTTTTCACCGCCAACCCTGATGAAATAGATCCTTTTTTCAGTTCTCCATTTTCATGCACATCAAGTTTATATTCACTTTCCAATAAGTGTTTCTTGAAACTAAGTTGTTTACTTATGTCGCTCATGACACAAATGTCAAACTATTTTTAGAGTTTGCAAAACTAAAAAGCTTTAAGTCTGCCACCAAAACGTCGTTTGGTAATTAGAGTTTTTGAGTTTTTGGGGATTTTTCTTTATTTTGTTTATGGTGACCGGCCAGTTCATAGTGGTCAATAGGGCTGCACAGGGTGAGCTCGCTATACCCCGAGACTAGGCCCGAAGTGGTCCCATTTTTTTCAAAAAGACTTTTGGCGTATACCCAACAAAAAGACCATTGAATAATTTAAAATAGCATGAATTGTATTTTTACCTTGCCTAAAACCGTACTGAAAATTTTCGAAAATATTGTTTGTCTTAGAAAAGTAAATAATTTGGATAGCTAAAGCTTTGTCAAATATTTTTGATATAATTGGCAGTAAGAATGATGGCCCCGTAATTAATAATATGGTTAAATTCACCCTTTTTAAAAATTGTTGCTGTTTTCAAAGCATCAGGAAAAGTATTTTTCTTGGATGCAGGAGTTTATACTTATAATTAGATTTTTTATGAGTTTTATAATAATGACTTCAGACTGTAATGTCGGACTTCTTTTATTTTTTAATTAGTCAATGTTACCTCCAATGAAAATTTTTTTTATAAATATATGCTCAGACGTACCTTCTTATTAAAATACAGGGGGTTAACGTTTTTAATATCCGTTAATATTTTTAAAATATGTTAAAACCCCTTTAACTGATTTAGTTGAATTTTTTTACTTATTTAATGTAATAATTCGCCTCTAAAGCACTACATAGATTGAAATTATTGGGCCCAGTGGCGTCTCAGTAGGCAGCACAGCCAATAATATAAAGAAAAAGGGTACGCCACTCACTTTTAATAAAGATTTTGTTTTTTTTCTAAAGAAGTAATTAATAATACAACTTTTTAGTCTCTTGTAATCTTTTTGTATCTAACTTTGTTTTTGGGAAAACAAATTTATTCAATTTTTATTTCTTTCAAAAAGTATTCATAGACAACATGGTATAGAAAACAAAAATAAAAAATAAAAAATTATTTGTCTTAAAAAAGAATTAGTAGTTGTGTATTTAATCCGAAATCGTTATTTTCCTTATCTGCTAAAATAATTTATTTGTTAATTTTGGTATTATTTCAGGATACTTTTTAGAATGACCTAAAGTGGTTTATTTTTTTATTTTAAAAACAAAGCTCATAAAAAGTCATAAGAAATCATCCTCTAAGCTTCGACCGTAATTAGGACACACTGTGTATTAATTGCATTTTAATGCATTTTTAATCAAATTTTAAATTTATAACTGGTGTTTTTTAGCCGATACTTATACTAAGTATCAAAAAATCCTAGTTTTATGGTTAGATTATTATTGCCATTTTTGGTTTTCTTTGTGTTTCATTAAAATTACGTACCGTTCTACAGGTGGTTGCAGCGCACTTTCTTGGCATTTCTTTTTTCGGTTTGAGTCGTTTATGTTTTTAAATAGTTTTTTAAGACGAGTGGGAATAAATGCCAATATTTGAATTGATAAAAAAATAAAAGGAATAAAAATATTAAAATCTTTCGATTTCCTTGTAATGATAAAATAATTTGTAAAAAATGGATAAGAAATATTGGTAACAAGATAAATTTAAAAAATATACCTACACCAAATTTTTTGTTTTTTTCTTAGACATAATTTTTTAAATTTTTTACTTATTTTATTAAAAGTTTGACTAGGTATCCGCCACTCTCTCACCTCGTCTGGAAGACTCGAGATACCTCTCGTCTTTACGAAAATGTCTTTTATCCCGTACACCTCTCTTCTTAATCTTACTAAGAAAATAATTTTAGGTCTAAGATGCTAAATTATTAACATAAAATATTAAGTATTAAAATATTACTTAAATAGAATACTTTCTGCAACTAAAAAGGTAAATTGAAGACGAAACAGAAGGTGAAAATTACCCTTTCCCAGCGAAACTGGGTCGTGTCGAAAAACATTAAAGTCGCGAGGCTGCCTATTCGTTGGTCGTTCAATTCCACGATGAGAACTGTTTGTCCAATACTTTTTGCAAAGAAAAAAATATCAAATTTTGCTTTTGTCAAATTTGGCATTGGCTTTTGCTTTGGTAAACAATACATAGCTATAAGTGTCCTATTTATGAGAAAAATAAAGGTCGAAAGCAGATTGTAAAACTCTTCTACAAAAATTGTTTTGGTGTTGTCGATCCGTTTTGAAAGGTCCCGAGATAAATGTTCGTAGTTTCTAAAAATTGTAGAGAAACAATTAAAATCTTAAATACAGAATATGTGGTGCTCCCAGAAACTTTGGGAATTGAAATTTTACCAAAATACAATTTAGTTACATTTGCGACGCTACTGACGCGTTAATAATTTTTTAGAAATAAAATTCTAATACAGTTTTAAAAGGGTACTTATGTACATTTAAAATATATAAAAAAATTAATCGCTGTGATGAACTGGTAAATACAGGTAGTACAATATGAAAAAAAACAATTTTTGAAAAAAAAATTATAACATGAAAAATGGAGCAGATATTAAAAATCTGACAAACTTGTTTTTTCAAAATGGTCTACTGAATAACACTATATAATTAAAAATTAAAAACTATTTTTTTGTAGAATGTCGCTCTTGACAAAGTTTTTGTAAAAACCGGACTTTTTCATTACACCCCGTAGAATAAAAACAAGTGAAAATTTACACAAAGTGAAATGGCCATTTTTTCCAAAAAGTTATCATACAAAACGGTAAAAGCCGCATTTTGCTATTGCATTTTATTTAAGAGTAATCACGATTTGAAATTTACCAAAAAAATTCCAGTTGCAGTTGAATTGAGCAGCAGTTTATATACGTATGTAGGTATTAATTTTTGTTTATTGTGTTTATACTATTAAAAGTTTATAAAGGTTAGTATAAATCCTACAAAATTCTTTAATTATTACATTTTATTATTATTTTAAAATATTATTGTAAAAGAAGATGTTTATACGGGGTACGTTAAAAAATAATTATTAAAATTTAAATATTTAAAAAACTACAAAAGATAATGATACTTTGTAATATATATTTTTTATCGCAGTAACGAGGGTTATTATTTGATAAAAAAATATACAGGGTGTTCCATAAGAAAACGTCAAGTTGTCATCGTAACTTTTTAACGCAACTCTGTATAAAAAAATGAATACTTTTTGTAGATTGTACGTATAAGGTTCTACGAAAAATGTCTTTATGGTTTTTTTGCTATTTTTTGTATTAAAAGATATATAGGGTAAAACGTCAATTTTGTAATTTCCCCATATTTCTTAGATAAATAATTTTATTAAAATTCTTACTACGCCATTTTTAGTTTCTCTCAAATCGAGCCCGTAATACCTACATCAGTTTTTTAATAGCACCAGTAATAACTGAGATAACCCATAAAAACGCCCAATTTGCCCCACTCTGTATGTACTTCTCGGACCTCCCTAAATAATAAATATCAGGTAAGGCACATGGATTGCGCAAGTGCAGTTCACTCCAGGGTTGTCAGATTAGGGGATTTTCCCCAAAAATCAGTGTATTTTTTTAGTTTGGGTATTTTTTGGGTATTTTTTTCTGGGGATTTCTTC
This sequence comes from Listronotus bonariensis, assembly GCA_014170235.1. Lineage (NCBI taxonomy): Eukaryota > Metazoa > Arthropoda > Insecta > Coleoptera > Curculionidae > Listronotus > Listronotus bonariensis. The sequence continues at coordinate 31,112 of JACEGR010005613.1, forward strand.
TGGGGAAAATAATTTTCATTTGGGGAATTGAAGGGGATTTAAGTTTGTATCACTATACTATCCAAACTGCAAACTTTCCAATCTATACTCTTAAAATTCTAAATAAATTCTAATATCTATTTTATTAAATAATTATTCCCAATCTATTATTTATTAGTGGCGCGTGGCGCTATCTTATGTTAATGCATCAAACAAATTACCTAACTATTTGTTTTGTCAAAATTGCTTATTAGTGGCACCGTCTTATGTTGATGCATTAAACAAGAAAATTAGGATTCTATATTATCGACCCAGCAGCATTCAGCCGGTTGTCCATGAGCAAGATCGTTTGACTAGGTAAGGTTGCCTCGTAAGTCTTGCAACATGGCGGACCATACGTCACATATGTATTTTGCTCATTATTTAAGTTTTTAACAGTGTAGTTTGTGTTTTTTGTCAATATTAAAGAAATACTTTTAAATACTGTTAATTCCAGCTGTTACCGTAATTTCTTTATTTCCTATTAATAAATTATTTAACAATGAATATTCTAGCTGATTTTTAAATATTGTATATCGCGCTCTTTTGCCCTCATAGTATTATCCGTCTAGACATCCTTGTTGGCGCCAAGGAACCAGCAGTGCGGTACATATGTGACGTAATGAGGCAACCTTACCTAGTCAAACGATCTTGGTCCATGAAAGCGGTTTTCCGCTCGCGGTTGATAATTCAGTGTTGTGATTGGTTAGTGAAAATTTAAAGGCTTTTCCCGCCAATCACAACGCTGAATTATCATCCGCGAGCGGAAAACCGCTCTCATGGACAGTAGGCTTTCGGCGTGTTTTTGGTATCGATAACCCTGCCTGGCCTGGGATTCCCAAACGCGTCTTTTATCTACTTTTCTGTAGCCGTTGTGTCGAACAAATGAGCTATGTTATAGCTTATATTTTAATTAGCTTTTTGAAGTAATAACATAATGTCTAATAAATACAGAAGTGTGGTGATTTTTTTGTTAGAATGCCTGTTTTTTGGGTACTTCATGTGCATGAAGAATGCATCTTATTTTCAAAACAATCGGTTAAAAAATGGGGATTTTTGCTTTTGAGTCGCAAATTTAGGGGATTTTTAAATATCAATTGGGTAAATTGCGCTGACTGATCTGGCAACCCTGGTTCACTCTTTACTAAACAACAAAACCTTTTAAATTGAAAGAAATCCTCCATTTAATTGTATTTAATCCAAACTTCAAACATTGCCCTCATCGCCATACACTATTTCAAGTTTTCCAAACGGTCGAACTAATTTTCATTAGCGAAATTTACGTCGGCCAATTTCGCAAACCTTCGCCATTAATCTGAAAGAAAAATTGCAGCTTTCCAGAATGTTCGGCTTAGTTTTTGCAATTTGCAAAGTAGTAAATTTTCAAAGGGATAAAAAGTATACGGGTCGCTCTGTGAGAAAACCTTAATGAAATTCTCTTTATAGTCTAAGATCCGAATACAAAACGACCTCTACCCATCTGTTTACCGAATAATCATTTAAAAAAAATTGAACCGACTTTAAAAAAATTAGTAAATCACTAAAAAGTTAAAAATGATTTTAAAAAAATAAAGAAAAAAAAGTCGCATATTGCATAAAAGTATAGATTCTTGTGTTTTGGCATAAAGTAACATACCTACGGATAAGAGAAACCATGGCATGCTAAAATTTTCGTACCGCTTTTGCGGCAGGCTTGTCATTTTTCCAGTTTACACTTTAAATGCGTCGCGTCGGTCGAAGCTTCGCCTCGTGTAACATTAGCGGTGGGGAGACACGTAAGCTTACTGAAATGACTAACTCAACTAACTCACTAACTGGCGGTATTGACTCTTTGTTTGACCTCCGAACAGTGCGGACGTGCGTAGTGGACTACAAAGTTCTTCCCGGAGTGGCGGCTAGAGGTGTGGTACGAACGTTTTTTACCTTCGGGGATCAAGGAAAGATTCACGCTAAATTGACGGCATCTTTCTTCTGGATCTAAGCGCTGTGAGCGAAGATTCCTATAAGCTGATGGTATCCTATTTGGTGGTGAACACGAGGTATTTCTCAAATGGCGGGAAATAGATGGGCGTGCCATGGAAACTGTCAGTAGTGAAAGTGAAGGTTATACGTAACACCAGTAGCAGATCTTGGTTTGACAGTCGACAATTTATGCATTGCATCGAACGTTAAATTATTTGTTTTCTTTTTGGAATTTCTGGGAGCTACGAGCTCGATTATCCAGATTTTCCGCCGACGAAGCCCTGGAAAGCATAGACCGGAAGGGGGAGAGTGGTGGATTGGACCTGAAGGGACCAAAACCAAGAAAAAAAAATAGAAATAGAAATAGAAACTGGCGGTATTTCAACGAGAAACGAATAAAATTATATTGGGAGTTTTCGCATGACCTGTCCTTAAATCGGCTATTCCATGATAACTCTTATAATTTCCTTACTCTATGGTTTTGGGTATTAACATTAAGTAATTAAGCACATATGTTATTACCCGACTTATTATTTTTTCTTTTTAGTGACTTTTACTTATTTTTTGGAAGTCGGCTCAATTTTTTTGTAATTATTATTTTTAGCTTATTAGTTTCTTATTATTACAATTAAATCGGTAAATATTCACTAAAAACACTACTAGTACCTCTTTTCGGAGTTAGCTGCAGCTTCTATCAATTTATAAGCTTTTGGCATTTGGTTTAATTAAGAAATTTAAAAAAGATTTTACTAACCAGAACTAACCATGACCTCCACCTATACTCTGTCTATAGTTTCTTATATTTTCTATCAAAAGCTTATAAATATGCGGCGAATTGAGAACATCCTCGTTTTTGAAGTCGGTTAATAAAAACTATTTTATATTAGGAAGCGTCCATAATTACGTCAGGCATTAGGGGGGAGGGGCGTCGACTTGAATCTCACCTAATTTTACCGCGGGTGTCTATGCAAATATAACGTAATTTTTCTTCGGCTTGAAACAGGAAAATGTTATGGAGATTTCGGCAGGTCCCCCAGAAAAAATGTATTTTGTGATACAGTGTCATTTTTTGGGTCTAGGGCTTTTTTCCGGTTTTGAGAAATAGTGCCTCTTTACATTATTCTCACCTGATATTGGGGGTTGGGAGGGGGTTGTTGGTGAACACGAGGTATTTCTCAAATGGCGGGAAATAGATGGGCGTGCCATGGAAACTGTCAGTAGTGAAAGTGAAGGTTATACGTAACACCAGTAGCAGATCTTGGTTTGACAGTCGACAATTTATGCATTGCATCGAACGTTAAATTATTTGTTTTCTTTTGGAATTTCTGGGAGCTACAGCTACAGCTCAGCTAATCTTACCAGGGGGGAGAAGGGGTATAAAAACAACTATAAAGTATAAACCACTTGACTATCTCTTTCTGTGCCTTATAACTAAACTAGCAAAGCAACCTGCGCCCTCTATGGGTTAGGCTGAAAACCTTTTATTGTTGTAAACAAAAAAGAGAAATGTAATCAAATTCTTAAAAACCAAAAAGTGCAAATGCCTTTATTCACAAATGTTCTTTTTGATACTTTTAACACTTATTTAAGTCAAATTTTCTTGCTAACCGTATTCGTCTCAGTGGTTCAAACGGTATTCAAAAATGACAATATAAATATATATAAGAAAATGTAGGTTTTCAAACCGTTGCGTCGCAGCCCAATAAATTTTTTGATTATGACCAAAGTCGGTCTATATAAGGTCACGACATTCGGCCATATTGCTTTGACGTGTTATGACGTCACATCTCCCATTTTTCGGCCATGTTGTTCAGTGCCGGAGATATACAGTTTATTGTATTAGTAGAACAACCGTTTACACAACAGTTTTTAATTGTTATTAAGTTGTAAATTCTTTTATTTTAAATAAAAAACATTTGGAATTACATCTTTCAACAAATATCACTTCCAAAACAATGCAAAATGAAATGCGCAAATTCTAGACGCCACTGGATTGATCTTCAGCTTTGATTTTTACCCAGTCTTGCCAACTTTTCTCCGAGAAGTGCCCTTCCTTGCGTCCCCGACCTCAAACCGCCTAAAAGTTGAGGATATGTCGCAACCTTATAAATATAAACTAACCTTGGGTTATTACTATGATTTTTATTTTTTAGAGTTAATATGTATACGTTAGTTTACACCCAATATAAACATTTTTCACTTGCCATGTAAAAAGTTTACAAAAAATTACCGAGAAAACCTTTTGTATGTACGATGCATACGCCTGCCCGACAGAGATAAGTATATTGTTTTTTAAACCGCATTGTCCGGGATGTATTCAAACACGTCACCGTTTAGCAAGAAAATGTAATGTTTTTAAAAAGTTTTAAACCGCATTAACAACAAAAAATGGCTTTATAAATAACTAAAAAGCAGAAAATAATCTTAAAAATTTAAATTTCGTAGTTTTATCCAGAGGTAAATTTTATTTAAAAAATAGTTTAGAAGTTTTATTTTAACTGAGCGTTTATGTTTCTAAACAAGTTATTTATTTTTCTGCCAAAATCCACAAAAGATTTACGATAAGGCTAGAACAACTTTAGAGAAATAAAATAAAGCAATAGTGCTCTGGAGAACCCTGAGAGTTTAGTTTTATGTGAAAGTTATTTCGTTGCATTTCCAAAGTTTTTAATTTTGTTGAGCGGAACTTTGGTCGTTATTTAACAAGAGGCCAATAAACAAACAATTAAAATTGTAAAAACTGCTCTTTCCGTTTTTCCATTATGATTAATGCCCATATACAGGTCGCGCCACTTCACAACTATCATGAACAATTTTTATCAATGCGTGTAAAGCCTCGTTTTCACGGTGATAGTGCTTTTGTGAAAGTGCTCTCATGATAGTAACCTCGATAGTCCTATTATAAAATTGAAGTGTCTACACGTATAATTATCACGATAGAAACTAATAAATTAATAATGATTATATTAATATCAATGTAGAAGGTCCTCTCTATCTCTCTCTATATTTTTTTTCTTGGTTTTGGTCCCTTCAGGTCCAATCCACCCCTGGCCCCCTTCCGGACTATGCTTTCCAGGTCTTCATCGGCGGAAAATCTGGATAATCGAGCTCGTAGCTCCCAGAAATTCCAAAAAGAAAACAAAAATAATTCTACAATCGATGCAATGCATAAATTGTCGGCTGTCAAACCAAGACCTGCTACTGGTGTTACGTGTAACCTTCACTTTCACTACTGACAGTTCCCATTGCACGCCTATCTATTTCCCGCCATTTGAGAAATACCTCGTGTTCACCACCAAACAGGATACTATCAGCTTATAGGAATCTTCGCCCACAGCGCTTAGATCGAGAAGAAAGATGCCGTCAATTTAGAGTGAATCTTTTCTTGATCCCCGAAGGTAAAAAACGTTCGTACGGCACCTCTAACCGCCACTCCGGGAAGAACTTTGTAGTCCTCTACGCACGTCCGCACTGTCCGGAGGTCAAACAAAGAGTCCAAATTTAGAATAATGCCATAAGGGCAGAGGAATTTGACAAGTGACAATGTTACCAACAGTAGTAGTTGCTAAAGAAAAATAAAGTTACTGGTAAAAAAATAAAGTTATTAGTAAATAGTCGACGCACGATACACCGTTTTATTTTACAGACTTTGATACGGACTAGGCGAGTAGGTATTCTAGTTCTTTTATGAGGGGTGTGGTGTCAACAAATCTATTAGACAAGTCAAAACTAAAGCGTCACCTAATCTCACCGGGGGAAAGGGGGGTCTGTGCAAATATCACGTAATTTTTCTTCCCCTAGAAACACAAAAAAGTTAAACGAGATTTAAGCAGGTCCTTCCAGCAAAATTGTATTCTGTGGTACAGTGTCACTCTTTCAAGGGCCTTTTTTGTTCCTTTTTGCTTTTTAAAATTATTTCGACGACAAAATCAATTCCGGTAAACTTGGTATTCAATGACGGCAAACCTCACAAGGAAGGAAGGGGGTCCCAAAAGAAAAAAAGGGCCTTACGGAAGTTATGGATGCCTCCTTACATATTTTATTTTTTTACACTTTGGAATTCGCCGGCGGATAGCCAGTTTATTTTAAAATTTTTGGATTTCTAAGATAATTTTGCTAATTGATTTTTTGAGCCCTTTTTAATATTAAATCTAGGTTACCATGATCGGACATTTTTAAAGATCTCAGGCTACATCCATCCAAAAGTTTTAGTAACTAGTATTAAAGATAGAAAGAATACCAGTTGGCCAAATTACAATTGTGTACCTAACAAAAATATATTTTTTTGAGGAATATAACATTACTAATTTTCAATTGAAGCTTAAGAAACTACTTTTCCGTTGTTCCAAACATATCGATATTACTCTAGATTATTATTCTTTTTTTTTTTTTTGGTAAATTGCTAGGAGGGTTTAAATCGTGGGCATGGTCACGTGCCAATTTTGTGAGACCACCCCACTCATCTCGATGGATTGCCTATGTTATTACCTGCGAGAAACAAAAGTTTCTTTTCATAAGCCAAAAAATGCGCGCTTGAATACTACTCATCCCCAAGGTTGACGCGCAGGCGCCAAACAGGCTATCCGCATTATCGGAAAGAATTTATCGACGCCTGTCTGGGTTTTCCGTTCAAGGTACGGTAGCTAATGAACGTCACGGTCAGACCGTGGACAGGGAGCACACACCTGATCTCAATGGATTGCCAATATTATTACCTGCGCGAAACAAAAGTTACATTTCATAAGTACGGGTTTGTACGCAAGCAAATCGAGGGTGAACGCACCTGGCGCCAAACAGACTATCCGCATTATCGGAAAGAAATTGTCGACGGCGTTCTGGTTTTCTCTTTGAAGTACGGTAGCTAATGACCGTCACGGTCAGACCGCGGACGGAGGATACGGGGTGCAGGTGTTTATATTTCGCCGCGGCTTTTAAGTGCGCATGTTCGTCCACCCGTCCATTGTTTACTGCGCGAGGTCGTAAAAATGCTTCTTGCCACTGCGGATCTAAATGTAGGTTATCTATGGGAGCACATCATAAAGTGTTGGTTCCCTAAAAAGTAACCATTAACTCCCTTTAACTAAAAATATTTTTTTAACCCATTAGATAAATATTTTCTATAAAGTGTCCACACTGTCGGAGTGCATTTACTCAGTCTAATAAATTTGATACCTAATGGGGTATCTGATGGGCGTGTAGAGTTTCTTTCGTACTTGCTCGTTTTTTTATCCCCTTAAATGATCGATTTATTTTGTTTATTTAGTTCTTTTCGAGCTCTATTTTAATTTGTGTCAAGCAAATATTTTGCTTCATGGAAAAATGCGCTCGCAAAATTATTTTTATTAAGCTTAAAATGGTTTTCTCGGTTTACTGCAAATAAAATGTTCAAGCAAAGAGGGAAAATTATTTAAAGTTTCTTAATTTATTTATTTTTTGTAAACCTTAAAAAGTTTTTAATATTTAATATAAAGGATCCAGTTCTAACAAATAAGGAGGATGTTTGAACTTTTAAAGCTTTAAAACATGAGAAATATTTACCAAAACATGCGACTTCGAATGCAAGCTTAACGGCTTAAAAGATATTTAAGGAGTCATCGTTTATAACGCGACATGTCCACATCATGGGCGTATATAAGGGGAGTTTTGGGGGTTTAAACCTTTTCCCCCTAGGATGACAAAGAAGGAAAAAGGAAGAAGGAAAGAGAACATGTGGAGATAGAAAAATTAATAAAAAGAGGTAAATTGTAATGTTTTTGAAAGCTAGGACCTTTTTTTTTTTTTTTGTTTTTGCTTCTCAAAATTTTTTTACCAATTTTCCAATAAAGTAATAAAAATATTTTTTTAGTTTGGGTCTAAGGACACCGCTGCTTAAGTTTCCTCAACAAAATAAGAAAAAAATTATATAATATTTATTGAACTGGAGTAAAATGCTTTATGAGCTGACCTTGCAGGAACTCCTCACATTGTAATATGAATTTCGTAAAAACATAAATATAATCAGGGTCATGAAGTTGCTGGAAAGATTAGGTAAGAGAATTTAAAAAGCATATTCAGAAACTTACATAGTAGGTTTGTTCCAGGAGAATGTTGGAAACATGTTAGCAACAATCGTAGAACGCAGAAATTGTTACAAATATTAGTCAGAAATGTTGGCAACAGTTTTCTGCTGGAACGAAAAATAAACAAGGCGTGCATACTTACTGTATACTAGATACTGCTTTGTTTATGTCGTTGCTGCAAGGCAATTGCCAGCTTAATGTGGTGGGAAAATCTGGATGGTCGAGCTTTCCGCTCCCAGAAATTCCGATTTAAAATATTTAAATCAACAACAGCGATGAACTTCTGAACATGCATAAATTGTGGCTGTCAAGCCAGCGGCTGCTCCTGGTATCGCGCAAAACCGTCACTTTCACTACTGACGTTTTTCCGCAAGCGTGCGCACCTCCTCGACTACACGAAGACACCATGTGTTCAGCACCAAAACGTAAAAACTTCAGGCTTTAGGAATCTTCACTCACAGCGCTTAGCCCCAGAAGAAAGAAGCCCCAATTTAGCGTGAATCTTTCTCGATCCCCAAGGGTACAGCTATGCTCGTACGATGCCTTCAATCGCCTACCCGGGAAGTCTATGTAGACTTCTACGTAAACGTGAACCGCACTACTCGAAGACCGCGGAAAGAGTGCGTGCATACTTCTTATACGTCAATACAAGAAAAGAAAGGTTATGTTAAAAATGTCAGTAATGTTTGAAGAAAGTTTGCTAACTTTTCAAACAGTTTCCAACATGTTTCCAACATGTTAAAACTACTGCCGGAACAACAAACAATTGTATAATGTTATAAACATGGCACTGCTGGAACGACAAATTTGACGTGCGCAGAATCCAAACTGTTGCAAACATTTCTGATAGCCTGCTGGAACAAACCTAGTTTTGGAAAATCTAGACCAAGAAAAATCCATTAAATGAAATCACAGTAGGGGAAACTGGTCTAAAATGGCTTACTCAGGTAAAATGACACACTTCATTATTTTTTAATTTTCCTCTTTAGCAGGGCATTTTTAAACGTGTTGGAGCATGTAATATGATCACTGCAGTTCTTATCAAAATTACTGTACAGGTGCACGACCCTGGTTTTTTCTTGCACGACATTTCATCAAGTTATATTTCCAATTCACCAACCGCAAAATAATTCTAATCAATTTAGAATTTGTGCATTTTTGCGAAGTTACATAGTTTTGTTACAAATTTTGTTATTTTTTATTGAAACAATAATTTAGCTATGTTAATTTATAAATATGATTACTTTAGGTATATTTATTTTATACTTTTAAAATTTAAGCATTTTTGCTAAATTGTTGTTTTTGGGTAAAATGACATACACGTAATAAGTGTAAAATTACATACTATTTTAACATGTTCGTTAACGTCAAAAACTTTTTTTCTTAATGGTTGGTAAATATACAACGAAATCTATACGCCAAGGTTGTTCAATGAGGCGCCCCTGCTAGATGCTCTTAGTATCTTCCAGAACGAAGATATTTTCCGTGAACTTTGTTGTTAAATTAAAAAACAGTCAAGATTATTTACATATATTATCATATTATAAATGTTAAATGTTTTATTAAATGTATACATTTTTACTTTATAAATCCTCTAAATCGTCTGTTGAAGGTATATGCCATTTTAGCCTAAGGTATTGTGTCATTTTATCTGACACCATGCCTAAAATTAGTGTATTTATTTACCTTGTAGAACCGTTCTCTGAACTGTCAATAGTGTCAAGAACGGTTCTACAACATGAAAAAATGTCAAAAAATTGTAAAAGGAATACTTATGGTGTCGTTCTGGGCGCTTCTGAAGCATAAAAGGAATACAGCAAATGACATACTTGGAGACATTATGAAAAATGGTCGTTAAATTTTTTTCTGTACTAGATTAGGTGAACCTTGGCTTAAGTAATGACTAAAAATAAGTTATATATAAAGGCACTTTACAATTTAATATAATCAATCGCATTTTTATTTTTTAAATATAGACAAAAATTTATAAATTATAATGTAAGCAATTTTTTATAATACTAGCCCCAGAGTCATATTGTTATGCTGACTCACTTATTTTTGTAACATCGGGACTCGGTTAGTAGATTTCGATGTATTAAGCAGTACGGAATAAATGTTATGCTATTGATAATTCGGGCGTTTGATTATTGTAGTTTTTAAATTTTGGATGAGATTATGTTATTAATTTACATATAAATCTATAATACTACACTTTAAATGATAGCTGATCGTTAAATAAACAGTCACAAAAAAAGGTTAATACAGTTTAATCTGTATTTAAAGTTTGGATAAAAAAAGAGAGGTAAGTAGAAAAATCTATTTTAGTTAAACAAGGAGCCCTGGTTATAGGTAATAGTAATACACAATGCAATAGACTTAGCTTAAAAAAATATATTTGGAGGACATAAAAACTTTTGAAATTTTCCGAATTAATCTGCCTCACTTTCCCGTACCACTGTAAACTCGAGCCCGGTACGGGCTCAGGTGCGGCTATGTGTGGCCAGACCTTTAGAGTTACTGTACTTTTTACTAACCCATAGTATGGAGAAAATTAAAAAGTTGATACTAAAAGTACATAAATAGCAAGTTTAATAGTGAAAATAATTAAAATATTAACTTTAGACAGCTGTAACCCAACAGATTGTATTTACTCTAAAATTATTTTATATTGTTGGTAAATTATTCCCAAAAGTGGTTTATTAGGAAAAATTAGTGCTTTTATGTTTAATAAAAAGATCTATCGTAAAAAAGCTTGTAAACTTTAATTAGCGTAACCTAATTTTTAACTAGTTGATTTAAAGATTCTTAAGAGGTTTTGTTTATTTTTACTAGCCAATAAAAAGTATATTAACTTATTCACACATTATTATTATTAAAATATTAATCTATCTATATATCTATAAATGTCTTGCAAACACATTTTAATTTAAATTACCACTTTTACTATCGAGGGAGCTAGGTTGTAGGTATGCATGGTGGTTTTCTACAGCATTTTGCTGTTGTTATTCGGCCATATTTACATAATCAATATCCCAATCTTTAGATTGAAAAGGAAAATATTGCATTAGTAAAATTGCCACCACGTTTACCAGATTTAAATATGTGTGTCTTCTTTTGTAGGGTACCTACTCAGACATACACAACTAGTATAGGCTTACTCAGTGGGGGTTGCTGGGCTGCAACTCCTTCCTCTCTCACAAACACACAAAAAAACATATTTGTTGATTAACCCTTAAGTAGGCGCGCTGGGGTCAAATTGACCCCCAGCGTTGTCATTTTCTAATAACTTTGAGATTTTTACAATTAGAAAAAAATCTCTAGGTACCTTCCTAAAACCTCGTTAGGTATATGCTAATAACATAAAAATACAAAAAACAACACCATTTATTTAAAAAATTAACTTTTTTGCGCGTGAGGGTCAATTTAACACCCACGCGCCATCTAACGTTACAATTTCGAGTAATATGTATATCAAGTTGCGGGAGGTTAAGGGAGTCAGAAGACATGTATTATTTGTCTCTGAAAAAAAAAACAATAAGATATCAATTTTAGTGTGAAATATAAACAGCCAATGTGCAAATATCATATGAACACAATATGTGAGCAGTGCCTAGCTCTAAGACAACAAGAAGGAACATATTCAGAATAAGCTCCCACTCCATTATTTGGTATTATAAATATTTTAAGTATTTTTTCTCAAGGAGAATTAAGTTTTTTAAATTTATTTTATGTTTTTCAGGCAAAACGTGACAATTCTGTTAGAAATAAATGTAATGAAAAAAATTTATATATTTTTTTATTTTAATAATAAGGGTCTAGCTACGATACCCATTTTGGGGCTCATAAAATTCATTAATAAATAAGTTTTTTTCAAATACAAATATATTATAGCAAAACACTTGTTAAAATATAAATTAAAACTTACGTTACAAAGGCGAATTTAAAAACATACAGATTAAAATATAACAATAATTTATCTAAAATTTCCTTAAAGTTCTTACGCTGCAAAATACTCATCTAAACTATAACATTCTAAACCTATTAGGTAAGGTTTGACTAGTTTTTAAATACATATAGATTTCTACTATTTCTGATATACGGGGTAGTTTATTAAACACCCTAATTCCTAGATAATCTGGCGACTTTTTTGTTATATTTAACTTGGCAAATGGAATCCGCAGACTGTCACCAGAGCGAGTGAAGTGTTCATGCACATCATTGCCTTTAAGTATTCCTGACTTATTTTGAAAAATATATTGTGAAAGTTCGTAAATCAAAATTCCCGGAAGAGTAAGAATGCCCAGTCTCTTAAACTGTGATCTACAAGTAGTTCTCCGGGTTATTCCCAGGATGCATCGTAAAATGCGAACGATGAATCGTCAGCGTACAAAGACATTAACCAGCCTTCGCTCAACGCCGACGAAACATCATTCATATAACATATAAATAGGACAGGTCCCAAGACGGAGCCCTGAGGAACCCCCCTATTAATGTCCACAACGTCAGAATGTCCCCCTCCCGGGAACCGATACAAATTGCCTTCTATCTTTTAGAAAAGTGCTTAACCAGTTTAGTGCTGGACCCCTAACACCATAGGACTCCATTTTACACAAAAGTAAATCAAGGTCGACGCAGTCAAAGGCCCTGCTAAGATCGCAAAAAATCCCCGCAGGGCACTCGCCCGCCTCTAAATGTTTCACCAATTCCCGGTAGAGATGATGTATGGCAGTCATCGTAGAGGCTATTTTTACGAAAACCGAACTGACAAGATGTCAAAATTTTATGTTTGTGGATAAATGGTTCCAGTCTTTTTAAGAAAGCATACTCAAATAATTTGGAAAAAAACAGATATTAACGCCACAGGCCTATAATTTTCTACATTAAATCTAATTAAATTAATAATTTCAATTAAAGTTGCATTAAAATGTTTTAATAGGAGTATTTTTTTCCCTAGGCAACTTTTTCATTTAAGTATACACACATTGAAAGAAAATGCTCTCAGCTAAAGATATAATTTCGCAGTAAAAAAAAATTAAAGAAAAAGTGATTATTGGATGTTTACGATTGGGGTCTTTTTGACCCCAACGCGTCTACTTACGTAATAAAAGGCACGAGCCCACTAAAGGGTTAAAGTAGCAATTTTTTCTGAAATAACCAACTAATAAATACAACATAATAAACCTATAACGCAAAATATAGAGCAAAAATCTATTGGCAATAATTTTAACTTTTTTTTGTAATTATTTTTCGAAATATCAGAGTAGCTTCCTCCAAACCCAAATCGCACCACGCTAATGACCATGGAAATGGCTAATCAGTTTTCTTTCATCTTTCATCCAAAATCGAAAATAAAGCTGCGGAAAGATACGTATCGCGGAAATTAAATCCCGTCAAGCTTGTCACTCGCAAACAATAATAAATATTTATGCATTTGCATTTCGCCATTTTATTCGTTGTTTCGACAAGTGGTGACATGGCCCAAAATATCATTTGGTACGGCTTGTTTATGGAAATCTATTTAGTCGAACATAATTAAATATTCCCAGTATGTGTGTTAAACTCCGGTAATTGTTTGAAAAGTGGCAGCAACTCCGCAATCACAACTTAAATTATTTTTTAGTCATGAACGTTTCGTTTTCCAAATAGCCATCATCAAAGTTAAAATTAACTTAATTCTTCTTTATTCTACCTTCTTTTTGCCCCATAATTCTTGATATAACCCTAAATTGGCACATAATATATTATTTAACATTAAAAACCCTTTTTTTAATTAATTCTATGCCTTTTTGATATTAATTTAAAAGCTTCATTTTAAATCAAGTCGCTTATGATAGCTTAAAGAAATAAAATGTATATGCATATTTGCGTCGTTAAGAACTTAAAGTTTTGCAATTTAGTAAAAACAGTGTAAAATTAATTAAAAAAAAACATATTTTTAAAAGGTTTTTATAAAATATTGTGTGCCAACTAAGGGTTATATCAAGAATTGTGAGCAGAAAGAAGGGGACAAGCAGTGAAAAATAAGGTTAGTTTGATTTTCAACTTTGATAATGGATATTTCAAAAACGAAACGTTTTTGAAATATCCATTATCATTATTTTTTGAAATATCGACTTTTATATTCATGATCAGCGGTCCAAAAAAATCCGTATATCAAAATCCCTTTTTTTTTTTGGTGTTTAAAAATTTTTTAATGAACGAAAAAAGCAATGCTGGTCTAACAAATTTTTTTTTGGGCCCCTAACCTATTATGATATAGGACCCCCCAAGGCACACTGCGCCACTGTCTAGTCTAGAAGTTATGGGTTTTCTAATAACTTCGTTGACCCTCACTTGAGAGATTTGTGGGATGAAAAATTTAAATGTGCTTTCAATTCTATTTATCTCTAGAGGACGCCTACTCCGATAATTTTTTTTTATCTTTGGACAATCCACGAAGGCTGAAAGCCTAAATACTAACGTGCCGTGGGTGTCTTAAGCAGGGTAAGAGGAAGTTTGTTAACACGGGACTTAAAAACTTGAAGATTTGGGGGGGAAGGAAAGACCTCCGCTGGCAGCAGGTTCCACAGTCTAAAAACTTTAGGGATAAAAGAACGAACGAAATGGGAAGTTCGGGGCTTGTCCAATTGAACTGTATGGGGATGCATACGCGCGGCACCACGAGTTTCTCTGTTGGGAACTGCAAGAGGAGGGACTATACTGGACAATTCGTCGGAGCAGAAGCCGTAAAAGTATCTATAGAACAGCGATAGATCTCCCACAGCTCGACGATGGGCAGGAGAAGGAAGTCTTTGAGTAAGCAAAGGATCATTTATAAGACGAACAGCCCTTCTTTGAATGGCATCAAGAATGCTGAGGGTTGTAGGGGATGCCATTCCCCAGACATGAGAACAATATTCCAGAGAGGGTCGTATTTGGGACACATACAAAGTGTATAAATTGGAAGGAGAAAAATACTTTTTGGCTCGGAAAAGAAATCCAAGCTTTTTTGAAGCCGCGGTGGCTATAGATACACTCTTCTTACCTATAAAAGGTATTTGTGCCAAAAGTTGATTTGAGCAGCCGTTTTTGAAAATAATTTAAATAATTAATTTTAAAAATGTTTTTAAATTAATTATATTTACTTATATGTATAAAGTAAACAAGAATCTTGGCTTGTCGCCGTATCTCTGAAAATTCCATTATCTTTAGTATTACATCTTTATTAATATAAATACGATACATTAAAACATCAGTGGGTGTTGCGGTCGTACTAAAAATATCGTTGACTCTATTTTTATAAATCCAAAAATGTCACTGAAATATAAATAAACAAAATTGTTGGCATTGCTCTAAAGTAACACTTAATGTTTATAACGTGTACTTAAATCAGTTAGTTAATTTTTAGGATATATTTTTATTTTTGCCTATAAAGTTACCTTTAATTTAAATAAATTCATTGCGTCATTTAATAAAGAAAATATTAGACCTTAGTCTCTCATAAGTAAAGTCTTAGTATTGGAAGACTTTTTTCGTAACAATTAACATGACTATGTTTTTAAGACATTATACACAATTAACCTTATATAATATTAGTTTAACAACGTTCCCCAGAAATAGTGCGAAAATTTCGAAGCAGACTTTTTGAAAATTAAAAAAAATCAAAATGTCTTCCACGAAATTACAACCAGCTAAATCATCTGCCAATGGTTTTTTGGTCGCAATAAATAATACACTCTTAAATGTGTCCAAACCGCAACTTTGGTAAAAAACTGCCGAACTTGGTCAAATTCCGGTAGAGTACGAACGCTGTAAGTTCGCCACAGCTACGTCATCAACAACCAAATCTTTGCATGCAAAAGCACCGACTTGCCATTTTTTTTACCATAGACATCGGTTAATTTTAGCACAGAATAACTAGCTTCAGCAAACTGCAGATATAGGGTTTCTTTAGTCGATGAAACGTGCATTTGGGACATTTTGCTGCTATAAAAGTATGACGTAGCGGTGTTTAACTAACAGCGTTTAAACTCTACCATCAATTTTAGGCGAAGAACCAATTCTAAAACGATATTTACGGTTATGTTGACGTTTAAACAATGTATTATACGTCAAAGTTGTCACCAATTATTAGCGCGGTTATAATTGGTTGAACGCCTAAAATTGATGTACCTGTTTTTCATGAGTGACGTCATAGCTGCTCTCGCTCGGCTTACATCAATTTTAGGTGTTAACCAATTATAACCGCGGTAATAATTGGTGACAACTTTGACGTATAATACATTGTTTAAACGTCAACATAACCGATTGGTAAATACCGCTTTAGAATTGGTTCTTCGCCTAAAATTGATGTTAGTAAAGTCCAGTCTCATGTAAGGTAGATACAGAAGAATCATTGAGCTAAATATGAGCTTTGGTAAAATTCTGACGGTCTTAAGATTTTATTTTTGAAATACCATATCATCATCAAGTTTAATGTTTGCCATTTTGTTTTTCAACATATTTAAAAGACTTTTTTACCTTTAATATCATGTACAAAACATTATAAAACTGAACAAACAAAATGTTGATCAAATTTAATCTTAAGAAACTTATTGGTTTTAATTATCTTTTCGTCTTTAGTTGTGGACCCTTTCATCAAGATTATTATTTAATATGGGAATTGCAAAAAGTCTTATAAAATTAGGTGCTATACATGAGAGAAAAAAAGTTGTGTGTTGCCCAAATTTTCAAACTGACATAATGTAACGTCACAATTTTTTAAAAGACCCATCTTTTTTAACTTTTCCTATTTTTAATTATATCAGTATCTCTATTCTAAAAGGAAATTTGTAAATAAGACTATGAAATTTGTGTATCGGGTGTAAGATATAATTTTACATCTCCCTAATTTTTTTATGTTTGATAATAAAATAGTTATTTGTGTAACAAGTGCATAAAGTGATACTTTTTTTACGAATGGGAAGTTGGAGAGCACAAGCCGTTAGGCGAGTGTGGCCATCTCATAAGTAAAAAAAAAACACTTTATGTGTTACATACTACATTTTTCTACGAAGGTTAAAAAAATTCAAATTTATACATGTTTTATTTATTTAAAGCATGCAACAAAAATATAGCCCCCTTATTTTTAAAAGACAATTATCCTCTTCCTAACTATGCCGTGATTTATTTTAGAAAATGGTATGTACTTATCTTTTGTAGAACTAATACTAAAACAGTATAAACTTCTTTTTAATTTCTTAGTCATTTAAATTCATTATTACTAATAATTTTAAATAATTTTTTAATACATTTATTCGCAAACTGTCAAATTTCAAAAACTACTGACACATGGACTAAAAGAAATAATGACAAAATCAAAGGTAACTTGACCGTTTGGTTCAATTTATGTCGCGTTTACTGTTACATTGCTTAAATTGATAGTTAAGTTTATTGTAGTTGGCGTGAAAACAAAACACTAATTCAAAGTGTGAAAAAAGCTTCGAAGTGTTAAAAAAGTTACTTTTTTAACACTTTATGTAGTGTACTAAAATGGAGTACTTTATCCTCATGTTAACGACTAAAAACTGCATTTTTTGTTAAACGGTCGTGGAAAAAATAATTAAAAATATTGGTTTGTTAAGTTGGTTACGTAGTTTCCCAATATGTTCGCAATAATAGCGTATATTATTAATTCTAATAATTAAATTGCATTGTTCTCTTTAAAAAATTGTATTTTCTTAATAATTTGTTAATACCGAATATGTTAAAAAAACTGGGGCTTTAAAATACAATACATTGGTAAAACATTGAACCGTTAAATTATTCCACAGGGTGTTGGGCAAAATGCAACTTTTGGCTCTTTCTGTATAACACTTAATCCTATAAAACATTTTGAAATCCTCATATAAAATAATAATCTTGATGGAAGGATCTACAACCAAAGACCAAAAGATAATTAAAACCAATAAGTTTTTAAGATTAAATTTGATTAAAATTTTGTTTGTTCAGTTTTTTTGTCCAGCAGTGTATTTCATATATTTGCATAACCATATTTCGGTAATCATTAATAATATGGCATTTTGTAAAATTCTCTTAAACATTTTTAAAGGAATTCCATTTAAAAAATAAATCATATTTATTGTTAAGCTTTGTATATCAAAAGATAATCAAAATTTACTTTTTACTTTATTGGTACTGAATCAGAAACTACATAAATGACCCAAAAATCTGGTGTTTTTATTTACTATTTAAAGGTAAAGGAGTGTAAATTTATAATTTGACACTCGGTACATACAAATTAATTAAGTAAGGTAGAAAACTAATAGTCTACGATCTGAATAGGAACTCACTTTTACCCAATGTTTACCTTATAAAAACTGTTTTATATCAAATATAGAATATTAACAAAAGCATCGTCATAGGGTTGCTTAAAAAATTAAATGATTTATAAAAAAAAACTTTTGCATCACCCTGTATAATGCCAATTTTAATTTTTGTTCTACATGACAGTACAAATCTATCTGTCAATTTTATAAATAAATATGTGTATCTGTCTGTATGAAATTTAAAATTATAAATCTAAAAATATATCTATATATATATATATATATATATATATATATATATATATATATATATATATATATATATATATATATATATATATATATTTATACATTATAAATTATTTAAAAATATGTATTTTAAAAAACAAGCTTTAGCATATGTTTAAAAAATGGAAATGTCATTATACAGGGCGTTCCAATTAAAACGAGCGACCCCATAATTTTGTTATTTGTACACTTATAAAAAAATCCTAAAACACATCAATTTTTATTTTTAGGGGGACACATTTTTGTGTCAAAATTTACTTATTCAAGGTTATAACCCTTAAATATAAAGTGGATATCTTAACCTACTACAAAATAGCGGTACTTTAAAAATTACCCAATTACCTGATTGGAATGGCCATATTTCCGAAAATAATAAAGTAAGATGTACCTAATGTAGTATTTTCTTAAAGCTCTTTTAAAGATCTTTTTATTGATAATATAATATACAGGGTGCCTTATTAAAAAAATATACACTTCTTATCCTACCCTGTATATTATCACTAGTATTACCATTAAAAGATTTTTAAAAGAGCTTTAAGAAAATACCACATTAAGTATATCTAACTTTATTAGTTTTGGAGATACGGCCATCCCAATCAGGCATTTGGGTAATATTTAAAGAACCGACATTTTAAAGTAGGTAAAGATATTGACTTTATATTTTAGGGTTATAAAGTACTCGTCAGGAGCTTTAAAATGATGTACCATTTGACCCCCTCTCACATTTAAACTTTTTGACGTTTGTGTTGGTGGGGGAGAGGGTAACCGTAAATAAGTAAATTTTGACACAAAAATGTGTACCCCTAAAAATAAAAATTGACGTAGAGGAAAGTGGGGTGGATTCATACAAGGGGCACCTACATACATTGAGTTTATCTGAAGTTAGACACGAAGTAAAATAGTAACCTAAGTGGGTGTGCACAGTTTTGTGTGTGTTTACAGAATAGTGAAGTTTCAGAATTTTCGGTGCGGTAAGATCGAGTGCACAACAAGGAACGTGTTTTTTCCTCGCGTAAATAATTTCATAACGTAACATGGGACATATTTTATTGCCAGTTACTATTTTTTGGATTATTTATTGCTATTTATTCCTAATTATAATAATACAAAGGCACTAATTTAATGTGTAAATTAATATATATATAAAATTTCAAATTTTTGCATTAATGGGGCATGTGATGGGACAGATTCATACACAAGTATATACATTCATACTGTATAATTGTACCCCTGGCCCTTTATAAATATTTTTAACAACTATTTTTTGTTACACCGACAATTATAGTTGTAAATATTATATAAAGTAGTTTAAGTTTCATTTTTACGGAAAAAAACAGGGTGCTTTATGAACTTTGTGTCTTTGGATGTCAAGGATCAGTTAATTTTTCAGACATAGTGATGATATTACCATAGATCTTAGGCCATAATCTGTTAATAACATAGGAATATTAATTTTAGGTTTTGTTGTAGTTAAGGTATCTTTGAGTTAACTAGAGTTTTTTATTTGATATAATTAATAATGTATAAGCAATTTTTTTTTTTTAAATTTTGAGATTGTTACTTTTAATAAATATAACTGACTAAAACAAAAAATTGTATTAAGTGTCTTTGGTAGATAACCATGCATGTAACGTAAAAACCGTTTAATGACACTCTGTTCACTATTCGTTACTTATGTTCATATCACGAAACTATTGCGATGTTAAAATAGGCATTAACAGATTTGGATAAAACCTGGTTTTTAATTTTAAATTTTACTATTTGTTTTGTATGTTAAAAAAATGTATTTGTGTTTTTTTTTATAAAGTATGGTATAAAACAATAATAAACAATAATTATGACGAATTAATAGTGTTGTTAAATGTGCCCCTTTGGTTGTATGAATGTACCCCACTAATGGGGTACATTCATACATTTTGCTTTTTTGTAAAAGTCTTATGGAAACTCGCGCATGTAGATTTTCAATAATATTAAGGTTCTACAACAATATAAAATAGTTGGGCTATTAGTGTGTCGTAAATTAAAAGAGATATACCTAAAATACGGCATTCCACAAAGCAAAATATAAAAACTGTATGAAGCCTCCCCACTTTCCCCTATTTCAAGATTTTTGTAAGTGTACAAATAACCAAATTATGGGGGTTATAGGGTATGGCTCGTTTTTAGTGGAATGCACTGTACATGATATAAAACAGTTTTATTTTTTTAAGAAACTTAAAATTTGTAAATAAATGCGATTTTAAATATGGTTTGAGAAACCCTCAAAAAATTAATTATAAGCTATCCCTTCTCTTCTCTACACCACCAAGTTACTACTAATTTTCCATACAACTTAATGAATTCCTACCAATAACCAAACATTTAAATACAATAAAATAGCTACGTGAGCAAACAATAATTAACACTATTTAAATAGATTTAAAAAGTGGAAAACACCCTTATCTGTTTTACTTTCATTCATCCCTCAAAAGCCTCTAAGATAAACCCGTCGTCTCTGAAGTGTCCTTCAAAAGATCGTTGTTAAAATTTCTCCCAAACGCATGACATTTAAACCCAAATATCTTTAAATTTATGACATAAACTTCGAACATTTAAAAAATATTTAGTTTTCTTCTTTAGTTTACATAATACTACAAGAAAATTATTTTAAAAAATCCGTACCCTTTTCTATAATCATAAAATATCCTTGAAGCATCCACACACCACTTCACTGCAACTGTTTATTTCCTGCTAAAACTTAAACTTATGAATGAAAACCACGTTATATCTTTAAGATTTTCATATTTTCTTTCCAGTTTTTCATAACTAATATTTTGTTAGTTACAGTTTATCTAAGTGTTCACTTCCCCAGCATCTATTTTACAAATTGTCCAGTAGTGACGTATGTTAAGACAGCGTCGCGACTGCATGGCGTTCGAAAACCGGCGGAATACTGCATCAGCAGGGATAGCCGGGACGCCAGCAGGATTCCTGCTATGGTGGCGCCCCCTTGTGGAGTCCTAAGTCCTGATATCCTTCAGGACAGTTCGGGAAGTCGACGGGATGTATAGGGTCTATCGTAGTGTTATAATCTTAAAATGAGTTTGATTTGATGATTAACAAAATATTATCCATGGACCATTTTTCCAAGTCAGTACTAACAAGCTCATTTTTTGTGAGTAGCTTCATTGTAACAAGACCACCAACTTTTTTCCTTACAACAATTTTTGTTGGTGGTAGTATACAGGGGTAGCAGAGATTAAATATTTGGAATTGCTAAATGTCAAAAAAACAGAATAATGTAGTACAATGTGGGTTTTAAATTATATAAAAATTATTTAATCAACAAAAAAAATCAGCTGGTTAGTAGTTATTTTTCACGACATTGTTACCCGTATATGTTGGTGAAAGGGGAAATCGTACATTTTAGAGAACAATTTTTTTATCTTGAAAGTTAACAGAGAAAATCCCTGTTTGTAATAAATTTTTGATATCTGTCAAATCAACACCCCATATAACATTTTTTGCCAGCGTTGTACATTTAATTTACTGGCATTGCCAACACTCTTTAATGGCAAGGCATTGGCAAAAAGGTATCAAAAAGACGCGAAAGTGGGCAATTGGCCGTTATTAGGCCACGTGTTGCAGATAAAGTGATGGCATCCGTCATTAATAAGTTATTGGCAAAAAAATGCGTACCATCTCTCGGAACACTGTCCAACTTGGAGATGCAGATTTTTACACTAGCCGAAGATATTTCTTTCAAAGCTAAGTGAGATCACCTACCGCAGACCGCTCTCGAATTATTTTTGTCTAATAGGTACGGTTTAGACGATAAAAAGCGAAGATATTGCAGAAACGTAGTAGTTTATTGTCCATTACGCCATCTATCGGTATGTCAAAAAAACTATTAAATATATATAATATTTTTATTAACACGTCTTTAAAAGTTTTAATAAAGTTTTAAACAAAATGTTTACAACTCCTAACAGTCTACTTGAATATCTTGCCTTCTCGACTAGCCATCACCAATAAATCACACAACACACACTTATTAGGTAATGAATACATTTAATTATGTCTATTAAAAAACTCTTTTCTTTAAAAAAGAAACTAAAAAGCTAGAAAACCACGTAGAAAACAAATGCACAAAGCGGTCACCTTCGGTCGAAATTAACGTAGCTAATTTTACCTTCATTTTATTTTTATTCGCTCCAAAATACATAATAAATATTTTGTTTGACCTAATTGTTATTTGCATGATTTTTAACAATAAAATGTTATGAAAAGGCCATTTCCTTTAACTTATGTAAAAAACATATAATAATGTTGTTTAGCTGCCATTATAAATAAAACAGATCAAAAAATTGCTTTAATGTTAGTTAAATACCAATGTTAATAATATGGTTTAAAAAGTATGAATATGCGTTGAAGGTTTGCCTTTAAAAATCCAATATTTATTTGCCTGCAACAAAAACGCGTGCTTTACTTAATCAGGATTGGTATGCCGCCATTTTTGTATGCTTGCTGGCAATTCGCCTGCATGTAAAATTTATTGGCAATTAAGTGTTTATTTAGGGTTGACTTTTTAATGCGTATAAGATGTTGGCATAATATTGCCACCAATTGCCAATGCTTTACCATCAATGCCAATATGAAAAATGTACATTGCCGGCAAATAGTGTTTGCTGGGACACTTAATTCCTGCTACCCCTGTGAGCTACCACCAACGAAAATTGTTGTAAGGAAAAGGGTAAGGCGTCTCGTCAAAATGAAGCTACTCACGAAAAAATTAGCTTCTTAGTAATGACTTAGAAAAATGGTCCGGGGATCCCGAGCTATACCGGGTGACCACGAAATTACTATCTGGCCATTTACTTTCTTCAGTGCAATCGTATAGTTTTCAAATTTAGAGACGTCATATTGTCTCACCAGGTGCCAATTTTAGATATATCAGCAGCTGTGTATTACTTCAGGTTTAACCGAAAAGAATGTAAACCTTGATATTTTAAATGAAACACCCTATATATTTTTCCTGATACAAAACTTTTAATATATCTATAACCTAACTTCTTTGGTTTTGGAGAAAATGGCTTTTGAAAATGTCTAAACGACAGCGCAATATGAGAAAACAAGAGAACATCACAAAAATTTAAAATGCTTAAAATAGTTATTTTAAGAGACTTTACTTTAGAGACCATTATAATACTACTTCCGCTTTAACCGGAAGTGCTGTAAAATTTAAACTTCTAAATATGATAACGCTGGTAATTTTAATGAAACATCCTATATATTTTATAAATTTTAATTCTCTAAGCTATTTCAGATATAAAACCTAAAATATACCCATTACCTATCTTTTCAGTTTTAGAGAAAATGGCGTTTAAAAAGGTCCAGACGACGACATAATATTTATGAAACTGTTTATTGTGAGGTCGTTCGAAATTTTTTAAATGCCGTTTTCACTAACACTAAAAAAGATAGGTTATGTGTATATTATAGGTTTTATATCAGGAATAGCTTACAGAATTTAAATCATAAAAATATATAGGGTATTCCATTAAAATTACCAGGGTTATCATACTTAGAAGTTCAAATTTTACAGCACTTCTGGTTAAACCGAAAGTAGTATCATTGTAACAGTCTCTAAAGATGGCGTCTTTTAAAAAACTATTTTATGCATTTTGAAATTTTGTGATGTTCATTTTTTTCCATGAAACTGCATATTGTGCTGTCGCTTGAATATTTTCAAACGTCATTTTCTCGAAAATCAAAGAAGTTATGTTATGGATATATTTAAGGTTTTAGATCAGGAATGACCTGTAGAATTTAAATCCTAAAAATATACAGAGTGTTCCATATAAAATATCAAAGTTTATATTACTTCCTGTTAAACCGGAAGTAATACACAGTTGCTGATATATCTAAAATTGGCACCTGGTGACACAATATGACGTCCCTAAATTTAAAAACTATACGATTGCACTGAAGAAAATAAATGGCCGGATAGTAATTTCGTTGGCACCCGGTATAGTTAGGGATCCCCGGAACATTTTTCCAAGTCATTACGAAGAAGCTAATTTTTTATGAGTAGCTTCATTTTGACGACACGCGTTACTCTTTTTCTTACAACAATTTTCGTTGGTGGTAGCTTACAGGGGTAGCAGAAATTAAGTGTGTTTATTTGACAGATATCAAAAATTTATTACAAAAAGGGTATTTCTCTGTTAATTTTCAAGATAAAAACAAAAAATTTGTCCTTCAAAATGTAAGATTTCCCCTTCCACCAACATGTATGGTTAACGATGTCGTGAAAAATAACTACTAACCAGCTGATTTTTTTTGTTTCTACATTTGATATACATATCCTTATTTGTTTCGGAAATATGATCATCCAAATATGTTTGCAATTAGCCGGCTACAGACGACATGCCAAGGCTTGACAAATGTCCGTTCGTTCCAACGTTCCCGCATCGTGTGTATGCAAACATATAGCAAAGCAAAGCCAACGTTGGGATGCGGGAACGTTTAAACGAGCGGACATTTGCCAAGCCTTGGCATGTCGTCAGTAGCCGGCTTTATTACGACCATCAAAATTGAATTGCATTGTTTTCTTTTAAAAATTGTTTTTCCTTTTAGAATAGAGATACCAATATAAATAAAAAAAAAGAAAATGGTAAGAAAATCTAGGAATTTAAAATCCAGTACACTGGTAAAAAATTATGACATGAAATTATTCCACAGGGTGTTCGAAAATTTGGGTCAAAATGCAACATTTATCTCCCATATATGACACCTCGTCATTTTTAAAATTCTCATTTAAATAGTTATTTTGATGAAAGAAGCTACAACTGGATCAAAGGTTAATTGAAATCGGTCAGAAACCCCAAAAGTAAGATTGAATTTGAACAAAATATTGGTTGTCAGATATATTTTTTTTACTAGGATGTACTTTAGGTTTTTTTTTGTTATCTCGTGTAAAGAATTGTAAAAAGTAGTCAGAAAATATAAATATGAATGTAATAAGTATGAAGTATTTTCGTTTTTAAATCTACTTACAAAAATATGTACATGTACTGGGTGTCAAGTAATAAATACTCACTCTTTTTTACAAAATTAATAAAAATAAAAATTTATTGGGATAAATCTTAGATTTTTAAATCAGTAATCGGATTTTTATTATTTTTAAAGGTAATAAAACAACATCAACGACAAAAAGATTATTAAAGACCTTTTAAAGATTTTTGTGGACCTTTTAAAGAATAACACAATAAAAATATCTATCTCAATATATCAAAGTTTACCATATCAAATTTGGTTCTTTTCTAGTGATACAATATACAGGGTGATCAATTTAACACCATTTTATGGAAGGTACTATCAGGTATTTCGGTTATTAGCAGTGGCGGATTGCTTTCTGCTGGGAGGGGTGGGTTTAATTGAACTAAATAGCAAACGGAACACAACCACCAAGGAGAACTTTTTTTTGTGGTTGGATATACTAATAATTTTGCATACATATTAATATTTGAGGAGCCTAGTTCTCAAATGTACGATATAAATCTATATTATTCAATACAATTAAGAAATAAAGTCCCAATAGTTGTATTGTTTAGGACACATTCGAAGTTGACCAATTATAGTTTGAGTCAGATATAATTTATATATATATATATATATATATATATATATATATATATATATATATATATATATATATATATATTGATAGCAATGCCGCAAAGTACACAATGATAAAGTAAACAAACCTTTTTGAAGCACATAGCCTCTGACAGAGCCTGATTACATATTGTTTAAATAATAAAAAAATTGCTAAAACACGTATCACGTGCTATAAAAAATCCTCTTATTTCGTCTCTGTCCTGCCATAAAAGCTGAAGTGTGGCGTGAGGAACCAGAAACTCGTCGGGTTTAATATTTTTGCTGCAATAAATCATTGTTAACAAAAGGGTTTGTTTACATATTTAATAGTAAGTCCTAACTTGGCTGAACGTTTTTGGGGCACGTTTTATTAAAATATCATTTTAACTTTTGAGAGATAGTTTACGAAACCCTGAGAAATAATTAAGGAGTTTAATAAACGTTTTTCTTGAACAGAAAACACCTATACGACCTAGGTGGTGCTCGAGCCTATGCGAAAGAGGTATCTCTCAAAAATGTGAATTTTGCTCAAGAAGAATGTACTAATATTTTTTACAATGCCGAAAATTTTTATAAATTCTAAAAAATGTGTGTGCAGTTTAAAAAAGCGTTTAAAGATGCAAACTTGTTTATGTTAAGCTATTTTTTGTAAAGATAAAAATGAAAAACCAAAAAAACCGTTTTTCTACTTTTATCGAAAATTTTTGAGGTTGGGGTAAAACTAGTTATTACATAAGTTGTGAGGTTTTTTAATGTCGACAAATTTTACATTTAACTTTTTAATAGAAGATATTCTGCTGATAAGCTTGAGATTGCAAAAAATACCCTTAAAACTACTCTACCCACCTTCACCCACTAACGCATTATTTTGGTCTGGAAATGTTTTTACATAGTTAGGATGCACTAAACAAAATTATACCATTATTGTTGTAAAGGATATTTTGCAATGAGGTATTCCGTCTAATTATGATGTATTACTACACCTACTTACAATTTTTTTTTTTTTAACAAATCTGCCATTCTTGAATTATAAGTCCCATATTATCTTTTAGTTTTATTTGGGCTATTTCTAAATGTATGTAACCTAGTTTAAATTAATTTCTATACCTGCTGCCTGAAGCTAATATCAAATGCTTCCAAAGCCTTAACCAACAACATAGTCTGTTGGTAATGGACGTTATCATCACCCATTTCCATGAATAACAAAATAAAACTTTCCTCTAATGGCTTCAACCCTTCTGGTAATATCGGTGTTATTGTATCCCAAAATGTTTATCTTCCTCAGTTGGAAGGCCCATGTACCCTTTCTGTATAAATGGTATCTAAAATGCACAGTTTTAACATCAAAAAACTAAAAAATCGAAAAAGAAGTAACAAACAAAGCTATAAATAAGTGCAATTAATAAAAGGATTATTAATTACCAATTGTCGTCTTGCATAAAAGCTAAATTGTTTTAAAAATACGTCAAATCTCTTTTTATTTGTCTATTTAAAAAAACTGATAATAACCAAAAAATATTGTTCACATCATCACAAACTCTAAGCGTCACAGCGCTATACAAGTGGTAATGTTTTGAAAAATTAACATTTCATTCACTTGCATCATTTGATCACGTGATATATGCCATTTAAAATATTAATATCATTTAAACATTCAGAATTCATTTAGCACATACATAAGTTTAAAAAGAGTGGTATTAGTTTCACCTCCTTCAGTTGCTTAACTGATCCTGTTCCGAAAAATACAACTAAATTTCTTGAAAAGATTATTAGTTTCACTTTCCTCAGTTTTTCTCAATTACATCATTTCATTACGTGACAGGTGTCATTTGAAATATTAATAAATATTTAAAATAGAATTAGCCACATAAGACCGTGTTTTCTCAGGCCACTTTTTGAAGTTGATATGGTCCACAAGAAGTGGGTTCGATAGTAGCCGATCCGACCACAAGTTCATCCAGCTGCTGCATTTGTTTTTGTGGACGGGATCGGTGACTGACGGCGACCGAAGTTTAATTGTAGTTGTCAAAACGCCAGTTTAAAAGTAAAATTTTAGCATTGTTAAAAACTGAACTACAAGCTGGCAACAGTAGTGCTTTCCAGGGTTTCGTCGGCGGAAAATCTGGAATAATCGAGCTCGTAGCCCCGCGGCAAGTTCCCAGAAGCAAGCTGACAATCTCGACAACCGATGAACAATGCGGTGGAATGTTGATACGTGCCACGTCAAACCAAGATCTGCTACTGGTGCTGCGTGTATAACCTGCACTCTTCCACTACTGACAGTTCCCATGGCATCGCCCATCTATTTTCCCGCCATTTGAGAAATACCTCTCGTGTTCACCACCAAACAGGATACCATCAGCTTATAGGAATCTTCGCTCACAGCGCTTAGATCCAGAAGAAAGATGCCGTCAATTTAGCGTGAATCTTTCCTTGATCCTCGAAGGTAAAAAACGTTCGTGCACGACACCTCTCAAGCCGCCACCTGAGAAGAACTTCTTGTAGTCCCCTGTTTAAAATCTTTCCACTTTGCTAATACTGTGGCGCCACCTTTAAGTTGCTCCTTTCCGAAGGACACCTCTTAATATACATTCAGATGGTAACTCCTCCCCTCCACCCTCCATAACTAAATCCCAGACCAAGAAGCCATCTCATCTATCTATCTATCTCTCTGATTTATGGCTCTGATACTAATTCAACCTCGCCAGTTTTCTTCTCCGTGTTCGGTCATGTAGCCATTGCTTAGCAGCTTGCAACCCAGCTTTGTCCGTGAAAATCACGGATAATCGAGATCGAAACTCCCCCAAAACCCTACCCTAGCATATGAATGCTCACCTCCTCGACCATACGAAGACAGACACCATGTGTTCAACACCAAAACGTAAAAACCTTAGGCTTTAGGAATCTTCACTCACAGCGCTTAGCCCCAGAAGAAAGAAGCCCCAATTTAGTATGAATCTTTTCCCGATCCCCAAGGGTACAGCAACGCCCGTACGACTCCTTCAGCCGCCTACCCGAGAAGTCTATGTAGACTTCTACGTAAACGTGAACCACACTATTCGAAGACCGCGGAAAGAGTGTAGACCGAAGCTGTCCTTTTCTTATATGATAGGTAACCCAAATAAAATACTATAAACTAAAAATAAAATAACTTCTCCTACTTGGTAACAGCAATTTGATCTTCAATTTCAACAGTTCCCATTTGTCTATACATTTGAAACATTTTATTAAGACCATCTCTCCCGCTACCTCTGCCATCTATAAATATGTGTAAATGTAATTTCTGTTGGTAACAAAATAATAAAACTCCTGCGGAATATGCGTCATTGATTTGGTTACTGTTTGGACCAGCATATCTAGAAACAAATCAATAATTAATATTATTAAAATAAAAAAAAACTAAAAATACTTTTATATTATCTTGAGTATCTAAACTGAAAAGGATTGACTGACAAAACTCTTCTATCGAACTCTTTATTTCCCTATTTTTAAGATTAAAAAAGTAAGTAAAAACGGCATTGTCAAATTTTAAATTATTAAAGAGCTACAAGAAAAAAATGAACGTTTTATTACATATATATATATATATATATATATATATATATATATATATATATATATATATATATATATATATATATATGTATATATTAAAGCAAAAAGGAAAATTCCTACTGTCTTGAGTAAAATATTTTACTCCCTTTAAAGACAAAGTTAAAAGAAAAACGTCCTGCTTTTCTATGCTATCCACCACGACTCTCCTCCCCAGACCGGTTATTGCTATATAGTATATATATATATATATATATATATATATATATATATATATATATATATATATATATATATATATATATATATATATATATATATATAACATTCTTTAATTAAAAGTTTTTTATGCTATTTTTTAATATTATTTAAAATAATTTTGTACCAAACATTAATTTAAAGAAACGTTTTGATCAGTGCCGGATCAAGCGTGAAACCGCGAAGCGACTGCTTCAGCGCCAGGCCAGAGGGGCGCAAATTGAAGGTCAAAAAGGTAAAACCTAAATATTTTTAAATTGGTGGGCATTATTGTAAACCAAATTATACAAAGTAAGGGATGCAAAGTAAAGCAAAGGAGGGAAAATGTTAAAGTAAAAACCTCAATTTTTTTGAAGACTTTTTTTTAATCATTGTTTTTAACGAGGAAATTTGTTGATTACAAAGAGCGCAACTTTTACTCTTCGCTTCTGTTGACCTTAATTCTGCACTGGTTTTAATATCCATTAAAAAGAAATAAAGTAATTAATATTGTTTTCCATTAAAAAAATTGTCCTTTTGCTTAAAAATAAAAAAGGTAGTTTGCACTCGTATAAAAATCATGTTTTTAAAGTTTTTGCGATTCCGGTACGACATTTTCTCTTTCTTAAATCATATTTTTTTATGCAAATATCCATTTGTCCTCTTGTAAAGCAGATTCGTGAAGAGTCTATAAGCAGGGTGTTTCAGAACTATAGGATTTAACTTTAAGGTGTGATTTCTTATGTTATTTTATGAAAAAAGTTCCTATAAACATATGTCCGGAGTTGCTTTCTTACTGAGATACAGGGCGTTAAAATTTAAGAAAAAATAAGTCTTTTTTAAATATTTTTAATGTGCTTAGGCTGATTTTGGATACATTTATTTAAAGTAATAAGGCGGTTATTTAGCCCTAACCATATTGTTATTATTGGATCCAGTGGCGTCTAAGGGCACCACGCCTGTGCCAAAAAAATACGCCACTGACGAGGTTTTAATATTTTTTTATAATAAGGCAATAAATAATACAACAATAATAATACAACAATAATTTTAGTCTCTTAGTATTTTCTTCGTATCTCGCTTTCGTTTCAAGCAAAAAAATAAAAGCCACTTAAGGTCATTCTAAAAAGTAGCCCAAACGGCATAAAATAAAATCTAAAATTAAAAATAAAGAATATCGATTTTGGTAATTAGGAATGAAATAATGAAAATTATAAAGAAATATCAAATCTAACGCCCTTACCTGAACATTACAATGTTATATCTGTCTAAAATTAGTTTTGATGAACCGTAATTTATAATTTTAAAATTTGTTTATTTTTTATTAAAACACTACTTTTAATAAATTATATTTATTTTTATGTACAGGGTATTCTATTTAGAAGAAAAAATGGCATATTTTTTGACTATTTCCATATTTTTAATGAAATTCAAAATAGCCAATAGATGTATTTTAGCACGGAAAATTTTAAAATCGTATTAAAAAAACAAATGCATGAAAAACAAAAGATTTACGCCATACATGTGGTATTTTTAAATTAAATATCTTATTTAATATTATATTTTTGAATTCTATGGTCAGTTCTAAGTGTTTTTATTAAAGGGTATTACATGTTTATATTTACTGTTGAGTTACTGACGCTTAAAAGGTCACAAGTTTGGCATATTTAATTAAATATCTCAATATTAATTACGTAATGATGGTGATTTCCTGATACATCAAAGTCATTTTCTTATTTCTTTAAAAAATTCTAAAAAAGATACATTAATATCTTTTTGCTTTACTAGCATTTTTCCACACCTGTAATATAGCGTTACTATATGTAGTTTTTCATCTAACAAATAATTTATTTCAAAAATCTAGTATTAAAATCCACAAAATGGTAAAACTTTTAATGACTTTGCGGTATTAGGTAATCACCTGTATTACCTTTATTGTTTATTGATATTATATTTAATTTAATAATATCAGCCGAAAATAATATGACTCTTGAAGTGTCGATAACCCAAAACAGTTTAAAGACAAACATATAGCACCTTTAATAAAAATACTTAGAATGGAGGAAAGAATTCAAAATATAAATTATAAATGTGGTGTTCCATTTTTAAAATGCAACATTGATGGCGTAATTCTTTTGTTTTTAAGCAATTGTAGTTTTAATACGATTTTTTAAATTTCGAGAGAAAATACATCGATTGCCATATAACATTTTTTCCGGCGTTGTACATTTAATTTAGCTAATTTTACTATCATTTTATTTTTATTCGCTCCAAAATACATAATAAACATTTTGTTTCGACCTAATTTTTATTTGCATGATTTTTAACAATAAAATGTTATGAAAAGGCCATTTCCTTTAAATTATGTAAAAAAACATAAAATAATGTTGTTTAGCTGCCATTATAAATAAAACAGATCAAAAATTGCTTTAATGTTAGTTAAATACCAATGTTAATAATATGGTTTAAAAAGTATGAATATGCGTTGAAGGTTTGCCTTCAAAAATTCAATATTTATTTGCCTTCAACAAAAACGCGTGCTTTATTTAATCAGGATTGGTATGCCGCCATTTTTGTATGCTTGCCGGCAATTTGTCTGCATGTAAAATTTATTGGCAATTAAGTGTTTATTTAGGGTTGACTTTTTAATGCGTATAAGATGTTGGCATAATATTGCCACCAATTGCCAATGCCTTACCATCAATGCCAATATTAAAAATGTACATTGCCGGCAAATAGTGTTTGCTGGGTGGCTATCTTGAATTTATTAAAAATATAAAAAAGTAAAAAAATATGCTATTTTTCATCTTAAATGGAATACCCTGTAATGTATTGCCTAATTCAGGATATTAAAATAACTGATAATAACTAAAAAGAAATACATTTTTTTAACAAAGTAATTAACTCCCATATCTTAATTCTTATTATTTCGTTTATTCAAATGAACTTTAATATTATCATTTCTTCATCTCCTATGAATAAATTTATTACATAGGAACTTTCTCGCTTCCAATTATATACAAATTAAGGCTCATTTGAATTTAAATTCTGTCTTTAGTCCACTGAAATTTCAAAAAGCGCTTATTTTTATTTCATTTGCATTTAATTACTAACTTGGCTACTGGGGTATCGCTTTAGGTTTTTATTTCTTTGCCTAGCACGAATTTGGCCCACTTTAATGTATAATAGTACTTGATCTCGTAGGTCAATTTAATTAGTTTTTTAAATATAATTTAATGAAGCATCGCAAAAGAAATTTAAAAATTAAATATTTAATTTAAATATTTGTTATAACCTTTAAAAAAACAGGGTATCCAGTAACTCTATCAAACTTAATAGTCCCTGGTCCCATCAGTGAAGTAGACTTCATGATAACAACACTTTTAAAACCTATTTATGTTTTACCCATCTATTATTGATCTGTAATACCTTAGAAACGGAATATGTTATGGTAGCAATAATACCTGCTATCACACCTAGGGTATTATAAGCGGGCATTATGATAATGCCCGCTTATAATGCCCTAATGCGCTAATATGGAAATTTTATTGCTTATCCAATTTTATTTCTCTCACAATAAAGATCAAGTTTATACAAAAAATATTTTTCTTTAAACAATACTAAAAATTAAACTTTATTTCCAAAATAAAAATTACAATTTTGAAATGTCCCGGAAAATGTAGCTGATCCCACTATAGAATGGTCGGTGTTTTTTGTGATGGTAGCAGCGGTGGTAGCACTAACACTATTTTGTATAGAAGAACAGTCCATTAATAAATTTTAATATTTGTTCCCTTTCCAAAACTTTAGACTTCTTCGGGACGTATCCTTTCGACTTAACTTTTAAAAAGATATGAGACGATGGTATTGCGAAATGTCTATATTTTCATAGACCATCAACGTAGACCTTAGGGTGGAATACTTGGTCAGAGAGAGTTCGGACTGTATTTTTCCGACTAAAATAATAAAGTTTGTTAAACATATGTATTAAAATAAAATCAATAACTTACCAGTTCCTGAAAATATGCCATTAAAACGGTTTCGGTTATTTGAAGAATTGCGTTCGCATCTTTCCAAATACCAAATATATGCCATACCCCCGATCATACTGTTGCCTTGATTTAACTGGCAAAAGATTTTCGGTCGCTTTTATGGCCTTTTCTCTTATATTTTGTGGAATTTCTTCCATTTTGAGCAAATCGTTAAATAAAAAATGCCAACTGACTAACTGATAGAAACATCAAAAGTCAAACTTAACACCAGTCATTATCTACTTACGTATACAGGTACAGGTGCAACTTATTTTTTATATTGCGAATAAATAATGTAATTAGTCATTGAAAAACTCTTTTTGGGTAAAACATAAAGCATTGTATGCACCACGGGCTTTACTGGACTATAATGCCCATCAGGTCGAAATCTAGCCTCGGGCAATTCGACCTTCAGGCATTATAGTCCTAGTAACGCCCTTGATACATAAATAATCAAGTTTTACCAAGAGTTGTAGAGTAAAATATAGAAAAATAAATGGTAATAATTCTCTACTGTCGTAATAATATATGAAAAGAAATTTTTCGATTCTTATCGACAGTTAAGAGAAGAAACGGTGAGATTATATCTTACCGTCAAATGACGAAGTTGTTCATATAAGACTCTTGCTTTTCGTGTTATTTACCATGGACTCGGTACAGGCACTTTGATAAGTGCTGTGAGGTAGGCGAAACTTGTGACTTAAGGGTTTTAGATGAATGACACGAAAAGCAGGGAGTTTTAAGTTTTTCTCTTAAATTTAAAAATGGAAAATTAATAATATAATATTACGACAGAAGAGAACTATTTCCATTTTATTTCATACCAACCGACTTCAAAAGAAGGAAGGTTCTCAATTTGCCTGTATGTTTTCTTCCTGTATGTCCAGCGTTTGTGGATCGATTTTATTTTTGTTTTTTTATTAGTTGATAGAGTGCACTATTACAACTTTTTTTCTATTTGCCTTACGATATTTGTCTTCAAGTAGGGAATATGCGACGATAATAAAGAAATCTTTAAAAGACGTACTAGTAGTGTTTTTAAGTTTATGTTTACTGATGTTATAGTAATAATAATAAAAGGCGAAAAATAAACATAAAAAAAATAAACCGAATTTAAAAAAAAATTATAAAACTTAGTAAAAAGTTAAAAATAATAATATTTACAAAGAAGTCGGTTAATAACATATTCGGCTAGTAAAAAGTAAACTTTTAAATTTCTTTAAAACCGCTTAACCTACATTCTTTGAATTTAATATCTAAAGTGTTCTGGACATGTAGAATTAAATAGTGATATCGGCACTGTTGCCAGATTTCCCAGTTTTTGTACTACAGATATTTTTTTAGTTTTTTAAATGGAATGCCCAAATTATTTTTATTGCATTAAATTGGACGGATTAAATTTAGTAAGTTTCTAAATTTTTAAAATTCTATCCTTATTAGTTTTTAGGATATGATACACTACACTTTCAGTAAAAATTAATTTAGGGCCAAAAATATCTTTAAAACTGCTAAAGCTATGTTTCCAAAATTTGGTATTTGGGGGTCTCTGGCATGCCTAATTTATCAGTGATATCAGCACTGTTGCCAAGATATAATAGAAGTGTTGTCATATGTCGGTAACAGCTAGAGAATAAATTTTAAAAATTTGCAATCTAAAGTTGGCACGCACCTTTTTTTGCAATTAAAATAAACTAGGCATTTCATTTAAAATATCAAAAATATTACATGTAGCGCAAAACTGGAAAATTTGGCAACAATGAGAGTATCACTGTTCAATTCTACTTGCCCAGAAACACTTGTTAAATATTAAAATTTGTAAACACAGCTTCAGTCATTTTAGAGATATTTAAGCGCATCTGAACTTTATACCTAAAATGTGGGTGTTGTCATATCTCAGCAGCTATAAAAATGGAATTCTAAAAAATTTTGGACCTATGAAATTAAGCCTGCGCATTTTATTGCAAATAAAATAAATGGGTCATTTATTTAAAAAAACAAAAAAGGTACGTGTAGCACAAAACAGGAAAATCTGGCAACGTTGCCGATATAACTATTAAATTGTTCATGCCCGATACCTTCCAGATACCAAATTTGGTAAATGTAGCTTTAGCGGTTTTAAAGATATTTAAGAGTTGTGCTACTAACACAGCATGTGCTTAACTACTTAAGAGGATGCCGTAGCACGTTAAATTGAGCTAAAATGCGATTTGCTGCCGTTTTTAAATATTTGTTTGGGAAAAAGTTGTATATAGAAAAGTTTCTTAAAATAATCCAGAGATTATCGGAAAGTTAAAAATTTTTACTATATACAACTATTTTCCAAAACAAATATTTAAAAAACGGCAGCGAATCGCGTTTTAGCTCATTTTAACGTGCTACGGCATCCTCTTAATGTTTATAACTAAATGAACAAAAGCTTTTTATACTTAAATACCATATGTTACTACCCGACTCCTTTTTTTATTATTTAAAAAAAATCTTTTTACCTTTTAGTTTTATTATTATTATTTTTTGTTTAAGTAGGCATTTTTTTTTTTTTTTTTTTTTTTTTGATGTTTATACTTCACGTTTTACTATTTAAATTACAAAGTGTTAAGATTTTTAGAAAATAATCGTTTTTCTATAAAAATATTTTTTTTTACCAATTCAGATATATTTAAGAAATTGGATAAATATCTTCTATGCATAATTATTAAAAATATTATTTTAAATGTCCGTTTGAATTTAAACAAATTTGATCTTTTGACCTTTTTATTTTTTTGATGTATGGTTTTCGAGCACTAATCTCGATGGATTGCCAATGTTATTACCTGCGCGAAACAAAAGTTACATTTCATGGGCGAAAAACCGGTTTGTGCGAAAGCAAGTTGAGGGTAAACGCACCTGGTGCCAAATAGACTATCCGCATTATCGGAAAGAATTTGTCGACGGCGTCTTGAGTTTCCGATCGAAGTACAGTAGCTAATGAGCGTCACGGTCAGACCGCGGACGGAGGGTACGGGGTGCAGTTGTTTTGTATTTTGACACAGCTTTTAAGTGCGCATGTTTGTCCACCCATCCATTTGTTTACTGCGCGAGGTAAAAATCTGAAAAATGCTTCTTGCTACTGCGGATCTAAATGTTTTCACGTAAATAAATACACCCACTGATTCTCTAGGCATCCTCATAATCGATAGTACATAATTATAAACCAATTAAGTTAATTTTACTTTAGATACTTACACATTAACAATTGCAGGGTATTTTTTACTTTTATCCAAGTTAGGTGGTAAAAACAGCCTCACTCTAGCAGTAAAATTGTTGGGCAACAGGTACACGTAGATCTTCCTGAACATGTCTTAGTTTTTAGTCAGTTGTTCTCGTAATTCCAGATTTTCGTTCCAAATATATGTGTCAGTTTCCTAAGAAGTTAATTTATACCTTATTATTGTTATTAACCTTTATTAACTTAAAATTAATTCTTTGCTTTAAAATTTTACTATAAATAAATATTTTCCATTTTACCAATTGTAGTTGCAAATATATGTAATTTTAGAGCTTATCATTGTTTATTCTTTTTATATTATATATACCTTATATTACTACAGTTGGTAAAATAGTTTATTTTAATTTTTTAGACCCATACCTTGCTTTCGTTTGCTCTTCACTTATGTCTAGTACTTCAGTCTTATGATATTATTTTACTAACTGTAGTTGTATAAAATTGTCATTTAGGTCTTAAAACCTTACATTATTTTATATTATGTTATGTCTGAAATACTACAACTGGTAAAAATAACATTTTCTTTAATTATGCATGTGAATGACAGACATGACGTTAAAACAAATTAATGATATATGTCAAAATGTCCACTATAAGCCTCGTAGGAGAAAACTATAAATACTTGTGTTGTCATGGTAGCAACCAAAACTACACATTTGTAGAAGAGGTAACATGCCAGTAGTGCAAGCCCTGTTCAGTCGCTAAGTAGTAACGTTTTGTTTTATCGCTTTCTTATAACTTTTTAAGGTATTTTAAAATACGTATGTTTTTATACAAAAAGTGCACGAAATACTGTTTTTATAACCTTTAGAGATAGTTTAGATATTCTGTTGTAGGTTTTAACGGTATTTGATTTTATTATTTTTCTAAATAAAAAATATAAAAATAATAATATTATAAGTTCAAGTCGAGAAAATCCAAATATGGACAGATCATAGTACCCAAATATGGACTATTCCATAATTGGTTTCTTTCATTATTTAAAGAGCTTCTGATAGAGCAAGAAAAGAATCAGAAGACAAGAATCAAGTCACAAAAGGGCTGTTCGTCTCATAAATGAACCTTCGCTTACAGAGAGGCTTCTTTCTCTCGCTCATCGTCGGCCTGTGGGAGATTTATCGCTTTTTTATAGGTACTTCTATGGCTTCTGCTTTAAGGAATTGTCCAGTATAGTTCCTTCACTTACAGCGGTTCCCAATAGAGAAACTCGTGGTGCCGCATGTATGCATCTCTATACGGTCCAACTGGATAGGCTCCGAACTGCCCACTTTGTTCGTTTCTTTTATCCCTAGTGTATCTAGATGGTAAATCTGCTGCCCGCGGAGGTATTTCTGTCCCCCTCTTGTATTTAAGTCCCGTGCCAACCTCGCTTAAGACACCCACAGTAACTATCTATCTATCTATCTATGTAACGGAATCTTTGAGCCTAATTTTTACCAACTTCCAGCGATTCAATTTCTTTGAAACTTTGCACACGTATCAAGGACCGATGACACCGCAATAATTAAAAAACAGTATCCCGTTATCCTGATTAGGACCGCCAGGATAAATAAATTCCTTTACAAGATCCATTGTGTCTCTTGACAAAATGGCGAAGGGAGGCCTCGGTGAATTAACTGCGAGCATTTATTTTAAAAAACTAATTGATACAGAATAAAAGCGTAAGTGCTTAATATATTAAAATGTTATAATTATTCTATTTGCAAATATCTATGAGGAAGAAGTTATGAAAGTAAATGTCACCCCCACGCTTTTTTACTCTGAAGTGACAGAGCTCTTTGTAATGAAAAAATTATTTTCTAATTTTTAGTTCGGTTGCATATAAAAGCGTATTTTTTGGTTTTTTTAAACTATTATTTATTTCTTCTTTCTTTTTAAATTTCATTCCACTCACAGATACTACTTACACATTTTGTAAACTTTGAACAACAAACACACGCAGGATTAGGGCCGGTACACACTTTAATGTAATGCGTAAAATTCCTACTAAATGTAGCAAGGGCGCTTTATGTTATCAGTCTCTCCGTCTACTTTAAACTCACAAGTCAGACACTGATTCTCTATCGTTTCCGCATCAACCACATAGATTTGTTGTTGAGATGGGGTGTCATTTACAGATCCAGCATAATATCTAAAAAATAATATAAATATTCAGTCTTTACGAGATCTAGCTTTAATTCAACAATCTTGACACACACAAAAACCTCAAAGTCCAGATAAAGGATTTTTATCCAAGCCCAGTGGCGTAGCTACTATAGGGCTAGGAGGAGCAGTGCCTCAGGGTCGCTTAAGCTTAAGGGGCCCTTTAAACTGTGACTTGCTAAGAATAAATTAAAGTAGTGAACATTTTTGCTGAAAGAGGTAAAGACTTTTTAATTTCTGGGTTGAAG